>QRDG01000061.1:0-132351 GCA_012064385.1 Puccinellia tenuiflora | reverse complement strand
CACTGAAATTGGACTAAACCTCATATTTTTGCCCCCAGACCTATTTGCCCCCCCCCTGTCGTGGTGGATAGCACGGCATACCCATCAGAGATGGGGCAGATTGTGGGGCAAGGCAATGATGGTGTTCGCTCGGGATTGGGTAACAAGCACGCAAACACACGCGAGGTAACACCCCTACGTCCTGCTCTTCTGGTTTCTTATTGCTAGATCACAGAATTCGGGCTACAATGTGCTCCTGGAGCTGTTTCAGGTGGTAGCCGGCTGGAGGTTGACGACGATCCTTTCTCTCTGTGTCTCGGTCTGTCCTCCCTATCGAACTTACCCCTCGCAGGGGGCTCTAGCCCGCCTTATATAGGCAACGGGCTAGGATTTTGGGTTACAAGGAAATTACATGGTTATCCCTATGACATCAGCTACACTCTGGTCCGGCTGGAGCTAATTGTCATGATGTTGTACAGGAAACGCCCGACAGGAAGTACTGTTCACAGGCGACGGTTACGCGAGGCTGGCCCACTGGTACGGACCTATCGGTTGGTTGATCCGGCTTCAGTCCAGCCGGACGGATACATCCGGATAGGTGCAGCCGGCCTGATGCAGTTGGCGTGACCTGGCCGACTTGAGGAGTTTGAAGAAATGAGCGTCTTTAGGCTATCCGGGGTTCATCTCCCCGACACTAGCCCCCGAGAGCTTTCCCGATTTTTGTTGTGTGTTGTTGAGGTTGAAGGGCCCGGCTTGCGAGTAGCCGGCTCGCTTTGGAGATCTTGAAGACGGCTTGTCCGGCTGCGTGTAGCCGGAACTGAAGATCTTGGCGGTGTCACTTGGATGGCTTGAGGGCTCGGATCGTGGCTTACGTCAGCCACGTTCTCACGTCATGTCCGACTGGAGGCTCTTCCCGGGATTCGAGGCAGATCGCCTCGGCTTCGTCGTGGGGATCTTCTGTGGTGACCGTTCACCGATGGGATCTTTTGCGGACGGTTCGGCCGTAACCGCGCACCACGCGGCGTGCGGGAACGCGATTTCTCCGCAATGTCTTGCTTTAAAAGAGGAAGAAGGGGGGAACGCTCGTACCTTGATCTTCATCTTCTCCTTGAGCGCATCATCCTTCCTCGCATTCTTCCGGTGCTTTCATCCTCGCCGGCGCCGCCTCTTCTCCGACGGGAAACCGAACATCAATGACGAGCTCAGGCGACTGGATGGGCTCCAGCGTCAATGGTGCGGAGCTCAGGAGGCTCCGCAGCGAGGGGGTTCATTGGCCTGAAGGAGGAGGTCAGGACTCGCGTCCCTGACAGTGACGAAATCTCGCCGGCTTTGGCGGCGAACGAGTCCGTGGTGTTCTCCTCGCATCTGGCGAGAGGGTTGGCATTGTCGGCGAGCCCCTTCCTCCGGGAGTTTCTGACCTTCTACGGCTTGCAGCTTCATCACCTGGGAGCTAACAGCATTACGCTGCTCTCCTGCTTCGTCACCCTCTGCGAGGCGTACCTGGGCATTTGGCCCTGTATGGAGTTATTTGGGATTTTCTTCTTCCTCCGGGCTCAGACTAGCGGCAAGAGGCTGCGTGAGTGTGGAAGCGTCTCCATATACACGAAGAGCGTCCTCTTCCCCATGGTTCATTTGCCGGATTCCATCAATGAAAGTGCATGGTTGATCCCATGCATGGTTTTGGTAATTAATGACTCTCTATGGACTAATATTTGCATTGAGCTATATTTGTAGGTGTCCATTAGCTTGCTTGTCTCCATTTGTTGGAGTCAAGATCTTGCTTGTTTCCTCCATGTGTTGGAGTCAAGGTTAAGGGAAGAAGATCATTTGTTGATCAAGGCCAAGGTGTTCGTCATCAAGATAAAGGCCAAGTGAAGATATGCCGAAGTGGTGCTTTCCCCATCTTGGTGTATGGGGGAGCCACATGTGAATCTTCACCAAGCGAAGCGCAATCAAGAAAGGTGGTGCATCTTGAGGAGATGAAGATCGTCTTCATCGACCTCAAGTGGATTAATGCGCAAGGCAAAGGTATGATCTTGATAGGGTTTCTTCTTTACCGGTCTCATGATGTTTAGTGAGAGACCGGGTTATAGGATAGATAGCCGTACTATCAAGAGGGGCTCTCGACCGAGTATCGTGATCGTATCGTTCGTGGAGAGCTCAAACCTTTGCATCCATGCAATCATCTTTATTGGTTCTTATTTGGCTTTTATCCATGTGAGAATTTAGAGCTTGTGTTCATCTCCATACCAAGCTCTAGTTCATCAAAAACGGATCTCATGAATATCTTCTTGCGTTTTTGATATCGGAGGTTTTACCGGTTTGTCTCTTCTACGAGAGGTCAAACTCTCTCCTTATGATTTCCTCCTCACATGATAGACTATGATGTGTATATGCATGATCTTGTAGGGCTTGTGATTATCTTCAAAACAAGCCCAAGATCATAGAAAACGGAGTCTTGATGAAAAGCTTGTGCGTTTTCGGTGTTGGAGATTTTGCCGGTTCATCCGCTTGGAAAGGTCTCACCTTTCCAACCCTTTGCACAATCTCCCTTGCTTGTTTCAATATTTTGACTTTTTGTAGTGTAAGCTCTTGTCGTCCTCTTTCCAACAAAATTGGATTCACTCGATTCGAGCTTCCACGCAAAAGTTATCCAGTTTCAGGGTTTGCTGTTTTCACTGCTGGCTGGAAGTACCGGTCCCTGGACCAGTACTACCGCTGGGCACTTCCGGTGCCCAGTTCTGGTCCCTCTTCCGTTTATTTTTCCCAGGTACTGGAACCGTGAGTTCCCCCGAAATTTGGACCGGAAGTAGAACCGGAAGTACCGGTCCACCGGAAGTACCGGTGAGCTTGGCGGTACTTCCGCTACCTACTTCCGGTGGAAATTTCCGGAGGAACTTCCGCTTATTTTTCCAGGTACTGGATGTCTCGGAGTCTCCCAGTTGTTTGACCGGAAGTAGCCCCGGTACTACCGTGACACCGGAAGTACCGGCCGCCTCAGCGGTACTTCCGGCCTTGCGGGTTTTCACGTCTAGAGATAGCCGTTGGGGGGTGTTTTATATGGGGCGGTAGTACCGCCCTTTGGGCCGGTACTTCCGGTCCTGCGGGTTTCTGAGCCCCAACGGCCAGATTCCCAGGGCTCCCTTTTAAGGGGTCCTTCTTCCCCAACGGTTCTAAGCTTCTTTCGTGAACCTTTTTGCTCTCTCTCTCTCCTCCATTGTTGCACATATTTGAGAGCTTGATTCCTCCACTTCCCTCCAATGATTCTTGCCCATCTTTAGGGAAACAAGAGAGGAGATCTAGATCTACCATTCCACCAATCAAATCCTCCTCTAAGTGAGGGGAACTTAGTGGATCTAGATTTAGGGTTGCTTTGTGCTCTTCCCTTTGTTCTTCCTCTCAAATCCCTCCATAGCATTAGTTGCTTTGGTTGGATTTCGGAGTGAAGGAATTGACCACTTTGTGTGTTCTTGCCTCTTGCATTAGTTGCATCGGGTTGCTCTCTCCACGGTGATACGTGAAGTTGAAGGTTGAAGAGCTTGCTACTCTTGGGTGCATTGTGTACCCTAGACGGTTTGGAGGTGTCGCGAAGACTTCGAGTTGTGAAGCTTCGACACAAGTTTGGGAGTCCCCAATTGAGTTGTGGGTGTGTGCCCCAAGAGAAGTTGTAAGGGCTCCGGAATCCGCCCCGAAGGATTCCTATAGTGGAAGGTGAACCAATCCCTTGGGTGAGGTTCATCGGAGAATAGGGTGAGGCCTTTGTGGCATCTTGAGTAGGCCTCTTGTGGCGAGCTCACACCCCTCCAACGAGACGTACTCCCTTAACAAGGAGGAACTCGGGAATACATCCTCGTCTCCGCGTGCCTCGGTTATCTCTATACCCGAGCTTTTACTTATGCACTTTACATTGTGATAGCCTTCGTGCTTGAAGTTTTTATCTTGCTATCACCTTGTTGCTTGTCTTGCTTAGCATAAGTTGTTGGTGCACATAGGTGAGCCTAGTAATTAGGTTGTTGGCTTGTTAATTTAAACACATAGTTTTATTCCGCAATTATCAAGCCCCTAATTAGAAAAAGTTTTAATCGCCTATTCACCCCCCCCTCTAGGCGACATCCAGGCATTGTTTGTTCTTTCAATCAAGAAGTGGCAGAGCACCTACTTCTATGTCCAAAATCTCACGGCTTCGGACCGGATTGGGCTTCCCGGCTTCGTGAACGTGCAGCCTGCCGACAAGTCCTGGAACTGGAGGGCTCCTATTGACGAGGCTCTGGAAGCGGCCGTGACGGCTCGGCTGCGGGATTTGATTGAAGCCGGTTTGACTTCCAGGGACCTGACTCTGGCCTGGCAGTCCCGACGGGTGTTCCCGCTGTAGACTCGGGGGCACAAGATGTGTTTCTATTCGGGTGTTCGGGATCCCACCCGGGTTAGTACGGAGGCCCTGGAGATAGCCGAGTTGCGCCGTTGGGCCGCCGTCGTGATTACCGAAAGGATCAAGCGGAAGTGGTGGTTTGGAGTCGAGCCGTTCTCCCGTGCGGTGCGCGCTCCCGAGGTTGGCTTCTTTTGTCGTTTTTTATCTCGAGTTTCTTCTGGCCGGATGGAGAATTGATCCGGCTGGCGCATCTTTACAGATTTGCGAGCGTTAGAAGACCGAAGACCTTGATGTTGTCTTCGGGAAGGACCGGACGGGTCCTCTCCCTGAGGAGCAGATGGTTCCCGATGAGGAAGCCGCCTCCGCCGAGCAAGCGGCGGAATATGAAGAGACCGCCTCGGAAGGTGAGGCGGACGTCGACTCCCCCGTTGCGTCCGACACGGGGAAGCGGACGGACGGGCATGGCGACACCACAGAGTCGTCTGGTGCCGACGTCGATGCTGATGTCGTTGGTGATGGCGATGGCGGTCATGCCGCGACGAGCCCCGCTTCGGCTGCCTCCGACCAGGCCGCCTGCGAGGGCTCGGACTTCGAGCGCGGCGATGCACCTCCAGCTCCGTCTTCCCGTGGTAAGTCTCCCGCGTTCGATGTCGCCGAGCAAGCCGGCGGCGGCGTGCGCATGGTTGTTGATCTCTCCAGTAGCTCCGATCCGGACTCTGAGAGTTCCTCTTCCGTGCTGGCCTCCAAGCCGCCCATGTCCAGCCGTAGAACAAAGGTGCTAGAGGCGAACGCCCGGAAGGCCCAGGCGATGCCTTCCTCCTAGATTGTGAAGGAGAGGCGGTCGAAGGCGGCTACTGATTCAAATGCGGGCAAGGTCGTCCGCAAGCGGGGTGGATCCTTCATGAGCGAGGCGCGCTGCCTGTGAAGAAGCTATCTTCGGCGCCCAGCCGGCCGACCACAGCCGGCTTGACGCCCACTGGGGAAACTCGCGGTGGAGGCGCAGGTGGACGCAATTGAGGCCGACATCAGGGCCAAGGTTGCCGCGAGGATGGGGGAGAAGCTGGATGCCCCCGCAGGCGGAGCTAGCACCGAGGTGATTGGTCGCGCTCCTGGGGGTGACTTCATTTATGACTTGAGTCAGGATGATTTGGAAAGGGAGTTTTATGCATGTATGGCGCAGGCGGATTTGGCCAAGGACGCTTTCAACGTTGGTCTGATTGTGGAGCAGCTGGTGGCCTCCAGGGAAGCTGAGGCGAAGGCGAAGGCGGATGCGGACGCCAGCTAGACCGCGCAGGCCGGAGTTGGGGCTGAGGTGGCGCCAGCCTCATCGAAGCAGCCGGCTGACGACCCCGCTGTTTTCGCAAAGGGCGCGGGGGCGCCCGCTGGCGGTGTGAAACGTCTGTCTGATGACACGCCGGCTCTGCCGTCGAAGCGCTCGAGGAGGAGAAAGCCGGAGGACTTGGGCACGCACGATGGGTAAATCCTCGCGTTGAGGCGGGAATCTTCGTAGTCCATGTTTCTTGTTGTGAAGCTTTCGTCGTTGTGCAGGGAGCCACTTGCGATTGGTGGAGCAGCACCCGGCGTGGTGGTCAAGCCCGCTTCAGAATCCACTCATGAAGCTTCCGAAGCGCAGGCGCCTGGTCCCCCTCCAGAGGCCACGAGGGTGGAGACGGACGTGATGTCAGGTGGCCAAGTGCCGCCGGACCCAGCTCCCCTCATGGTGACGAGGTGATGGTCGATGCCTTTAAGGTGACTCCCCGGCCACACACGGAGATCGGAGACGGCGCCTTCCTCCTTCCTTCTTCATCTGTGGCCGAGACGGCCAAGGACGTGGCGATGGCGGTGGTGACAGCTTCACTCCCCGGGCCGCGCCAGTCGTCCCTGGTGAGCACCCCTCCGTATTCTGGACCGGTGCCGACCCGGCTGGATGCATCGGGGCACTTCCCCCTCGCCGCGTTGGTGGAGAAAAGAGTGAAGGAGCAGCTGGCCGACGTCTCGCTGCTCTGCTACTCGGTGGAATATGCTCTCTCCGATGCGGCCAGGGAGATTGCGACGCTCAAGCGGGAGCTCGATGCCGCCAAAGGTTTGGTTTCTCTTCTCAGCCGTATTTTTTCGCCTTGGTGCCTTGTCTTCTTCTTGGGTCGCTTGATTTGATGACAATCCGGCTTCGCCAGGCGACTCTACCTCTCGTGCCGGCCTGGAGAAGCAGCTGGCGGCTCCAATTCCTCTCACCGCGCATAACGGCCAGCTGAAGAGGAAGGATGCTGCCCATGCACAGGTCGTGGCCGATCTCCAAGCGGTAGAGAAGGTGTCGGAGGAGCGCTGTCTGGAGGCTGTCCGGCTGGCGGAAGAAGTGAAGAGGCTACAGGAAGCTGAGAAGCAGAGGCTGGGCGAAGTCGAGACCCTTTGGAAGAATGGGGAAGACCTGAGGCGCCAGTTGAAGGAATCTGTCGACGCCCATGATCAGACCGCTCGGGCGGCCAAGGAGCGTGAGCCCGAGCACGAGCAGTTGGTGGGCGGTCTGATTTCAGAGGTTGAGCGGGTAAACGAGCTTATCCTCGGTACGTGACATCTTCTTCTTCTTCATCCCTTGTTTGGAATCCTCTTCTTGATCTTACCGGCTTGAAACGCAGGCTTTTACCCCAAAGTGGACGCGCAAATCCAGAGGGCGGCTGCCTCTGAACGCGCGCTGCCGGAATCTTCTGGCACTGCTGCTGGGGCCATGCCGTCTGCTATCTCCCGCCTTCTCCAATTTGGCCGAGAATTCAAACTGCTGAAGGAAGCAGCCGGCGGCATCCTCGAGAACCTGTGGCCGGATGCCCCCTTACCAAATGCTCTCCACGACCTATCCGTCCGGCTTGACGGAGCGCCGACTGGCATTGACGAGCAAGTGGAGATGGCGGCTCGAGGAGGCACTGACATGGCGTTGGCCCTGGTGAAGTCTTGGTACCCTGACGTGAAGATGGATATGCTGACAGGTGGCTTCCGCACGGGAACGTCTCTTGCGAGCTTGCGTCCTGAGATCCTCATGGCTTCAGGGCGGATAGCCAAGGCGGTTGACTTGACGCAAATTGTGCCCGCTGAACCATCCCAGCTGCGCGACCGACTGAGGGTGCTGCAGTCGGCGACGCTGCTGCTACGCTTCCTTAATTCGCCTTCTCCCCGGGATGCCGGGCGTATTTGTAGGACTTGTTATTTTGGATTGATAGCTGGCTTGAACTGTTGCCCGTTGTGATGTGGATCTGTTTCCACGTTGTTAATTGCTACCTTTAGGAACATCGTCTTTGAAATTGTTGGGCCTTTGTGTCAGAACTTGTGTTCGTCTTGGTGATGATATTCACCATATCTAGCCCCCGAATTTTGGGCCGGCTTGAGTATCGAGCCGGGTCGAAATTTTTATGTTTTTTCTTCGTCTTGTGTTTTCTTTTGTCGTCTTGATGACGTGCAGCCCCCGAGTCTCTGACTTGGGGTGGTGTAGGTGATCATCCGGGTGCATGGAGCTGGCTTGGCGGCGACGCAGCCCCCGGGATTAGATTTTCTGCCAGCTGACGGCGTGGCAGCCCCCGAGTCTGTGGCTTGGGGTGATAGTAGATGATCGTCCGGGTGCTCGAAGCCAGCTTGGCGGCAATGCAGCCCTCAGGAATGAATTCTCTGCCGGCTGACGGCGTGGTAGCCCCCGAGTCCGTGGCTCGGGGTGTGGTAGATATACGTCCGGGTGCGCGAAGCCGGCTTGGCGGCTGCGTAGCCCCCGGGAATTCTTTTCGTCTTGATGACGTGCAGCCCCCGAGTCCGTGACTCGGGGTGATGTGGATGTATGTCCAGGTGCGCGGAGCCGGCTTGGCGGCTGCGCAGCCCCCGGGAATTCTTTTCGTCTTGATGACGTGCAGCCCCTTGAGTCCGTGACTCGGGGTGATGTGGATGTACGTCCGGGTGCGCGGGGCCGGCTTGGCGGCTGCGCAGCCCCCGGTAATTCTTTTCGTCTTGATGACGTGCAGCCCCCGAGTCCGTGACTCGGGGTGATGTAGATGTACGTCCTGGTGCGCGGAGCCGGCTTGGCGGCGACGCAGCCCCCGGGAATCATGCCGGCTTGGCGCTTGTGGAGGCCATGTGTTGGGTCTGTTCTGGCTAGAGTCCTGCACTGGTATTGGTTGCCTCCTCGGCTTCTCCACCCCGGATTTTCTGTGGCAAACTGACCACGTGTCACCTGGGGATGTATCGGTGGTGGTTGATTTGCTCTTCTGCTTCTGTTTAAATAGCTGTGCGGATGCGTTCGCTTAGCTTCATCCTCTCTTCCTCTTTTCGTCTTCTCCAGCCATGGCGCCGAAGAAGGAGGTTGGAGAGTCCTCGGGTGCGTCGGCGAAGCGTGGGAGGGGTCGCCCACCGAATCGTGGACGTGGCAGTGGCGGCCGCCGCGGTGGCGGTGTGCATGGTCGAGGCCGTGGCCAAGGCGCCGGCGGTGATGCCGCCGATGTGTTGGGTGAGGGTGGTAGAATCCCTTCTCCTGCTCGGTCTGACTCACCGGTTGGAGGCTTTTGGGATGAGTTTCCCATATCTGAGTTCGTGCTGACTCTGTACGAGTCCGTCAAGCGTACTCAATGGCTTCCCCGAGCTATTGCTGATGCGCTGGAGGGTGAAGGTCCTTTTCGGTTTCTTCTTCATCGAGTTGGTGCTCGCCAAGGACCTTGGGAAGTCTTCGCTCGGGTCATCATCAGCCATGAAGGTGGAGAGGTCCGCAGGCGGGCAGAGTTCTACAGCGGCTGGAAGGCCTTCGCTAGATTTTATCGTCGGGCGCCTCCCTTCATCGTTCGCTTCCAGTTGAAGCGCCAGACTGGAGTCTTCTACATCAAGGTCTTTGACGGTTCTCTTTGTCTCAAGGAGTGGGAGGAGAGCGATGACGATATGACGCCTCCTCCGGCTTAGGTTTAGGTTACCCAGTGTTCGACTTCATCTGTATGCGAGAGTGTCCGCCTGTGGATCTCCTCTTTATGATTCATGTATTTTGCCTCGCTTCGCACTTGCTTGTAAGCTTTTGAATTACTGCTGTATTGCCGGCTTGTTGTTTGAAGCCGGATGCCGTTATCCGTTCTGTTCTTGTACCTGTGTGCTGGAGGCCGGCTTCGGATTTTTGCTGTGCTTTGCATCCGGTTTCCGGGTCTCCGCAGCCGGCAAGCCGCATTTTTGTACATAAAGCAGGTGATGGAGCAGTTAGCTTGTTCAACCGGCTATAAAAGTTGCTTTTATTTTGTTCATCTTAATTATCCACTCGCCTGTAGCCATTCCTGCCGTAGTTCGCGTGCACTTCACCGTCCAGCGGGATCATACACACTACTATAACATTAGGTTTTGGGTTATGAGGCCAGGGTTTTTTCAGCCGGCAACGAATTCTATTCTTACGTCTTTCGCATACAATCGGCCTCCAGCTTATTCTCTTGCCGGACTTGCCAGATTCGAAGAGGTAGCCGTTTAGCGTCGTGTAGTTAATCGTCCATAATAGGAGAAGAAGTTGTCGACTGCCGGCTTGGCCGAGTTTGCAGAACAATGTTTTTATCAGCCGGCACTACTTTCCTTTAAGCGTTTTTCACGTTTTTAGCATCCTCCAGCTTATTCTCTTGCTGGCATTACCGGATTCGAAGAGGTAGCCGTTTGGAGCTTATTCACGCTACACGGCCGCGGGAGGGAAGTTTGCCGACTACCGGAGCAGCCGGAGGATTAAAAAGGAAAAGCGAAAAACTGCAAAAAACTGATTCATGTGCTCATCATTTTCATTCTTTTATTGATAGCATAGGTGATACATACATGGCACTTGCTCAAGTGTAGAACCGGCGTAAGAGTGAGGCATTCCATGGCCTTTCCATTTCATCGCCTTCCTTGTCCATCCTGTCTTCCTTGTGCTCACGAGCGTCGATCAGGTAGTACGCATCGTTGATGAGTGCTTTGCTCATGATGAAAGGTCCCTCCCAGGGTGATGACAGCTTGTGCAGGTTCTTTGTGTCTTGGATTAGCCGGAGCATGAGATCTCCTTCACGGAAGCGTAAATGTCTGGCTCTCCGGCTGTGGTAGTTGCACAGCTGCTGCTGGTACATTGCCGATCTTGATTCAGCGAGTTGGCGTGCTTCCTCGAGCAGGTCCATTCCGTCTTCGTAGGATTGTTTGGCTTCCGCCTCCATAAACAGGACGATACGGGGTGCGTCGTGCTCGATGTCGGTTGGCATGACGGCTTTAGCTCCATGGACGAGGAAGAAAGGGGTGAAGCCGGTTGAGCGATTAGGAGTTGTCCTTAAGCCCAGAGGACGGATGGTAGCTCCTCCATCCATGCGCCGGCTGCTCGCTTAAGCGGCTCGAGTAGCCGAGGTTTGATGTCGGCCAAGATGAGTCCGTTTGCCCGCTCGACTTGCCCATTTGACTGCGGATGCACGACGGAAGCAACGTCAAGCCAGATGCCGGTTCTGCCGCAGAACCTGGCGAATTCACCCTTGACAAAGTTGGAGCCGTTGTCCGTGATGATGCTGTTGGGGTAGCCGAAGCGATAGATGATGCTCTTGAAGAACTTGACAGCGGTTGGACCATCTAGCTTCTTGATCGGCTTGGCTTCGATCCACTTCGTGAACTTGTCGACGGCCACCAGCAGGTGTGTCATGCCGCCGCTGGTCCTCTTCAACGGGCCAACCATTTCCAGCCCCCAGACGGCGAACGGCCAGGTGATGGGGATTGTCTTGAGTGCCACAGCCGACGTATGCTTCTGTGTTGTGAATCGTTGACAGCCGTTGCAGAGTCGGACCAGCTGGTTTGCGTCCGCCAGCGCAGTCGGCCAGTAGAAACCATGCCGGAATGCTTTGGCCACGATTGCCCTTGATGACGCATGATGGCCGCATTCGCCTTGGTGAATCACTTTGAGGATTTTGATTCCTTCTTCTTGGCTTACACACCGTTGGAAGATACCTGAGACGCTGCGCTTGTACAATTCGTTGTTGATGACGGTGTAGGCGCTTGCTCGACGTTTGATTTACCTGGCGGTGAGCTCGTCCACCGGGAGTTCGTCGTTGGCGAGGTAGGCGAGGAGGGTTGCGTCCATGGCGGAGCTTCTTCGATGATGAGGACTTCGACGGCTTCCGGCTTGAGAGCAGCCGGCCCGTCCGGCTCTGTGCCCTGGGGCATCCGGATGGAGTCGAAGCCTGGACATGGCGTGATGGATGGCTTGTATAGCTTTTCGAGGGCGACGCCGGGTGGAATCTCTTGCCGGAGGGAGCCGATGTTCGCCAATGTGTCGGCCGCCTCGTTGTTGGAGCGGTGGATGTGGTGGAATTCGCATCCGTCGAAGCATCCCGCGAGTTGCTGGACGTAGAAGCGGTAGGCGGCCATGTTGGGGTCCTTGGCGTCTGAAAGAACAAACAATGCCCGGATGTCGCCTAGAGGGGGGGTGAATAGGCGATTAAAACTTTTCTAATTAGGGGCTTGATAATTGCGGAATAAAACTATGTGTTTAAATTAACAAGCCAACAACCTAATAATCTAGGTTCACCTATGTGCACCAACAACTTATGCTAAGCAATTCAAGCAACAAGGTGATAGCAAGATATGAACTTCAAGCACGAAGGCTATCACAATGTAAATTGCATAAGTAAAGCTCGGGTATAGAAATAACCGAGGCACGCGGAGACGAGGATGTATTCCCGAGTTCCTCCTTGTTAAGGGAGTACGTCTCGTTGGAGGGGTGTGAGCTCGCCACAAGAGGCCTACTCAAGATGCCACAAAGGCCTCACCCTATTCTCCGATGAACCGCACCCAAGGGTTTGGTTCACCTTCCACTATCGGAATCCTTCGAGGCGGATTCCGGAGCCCTTTACAACTTCTCTTGGGGCACACACCCACAACTCAATTGGGGGCTCCCAAATTCGTGCCGAAGCTTCACAACTCGAAGTCTTCGCGGCACCTCCAACCGTCTAGGGTACACGATGCACCCAAGAGGCAACAAGCTCTTGGAAACACAATGCACCCAAGAGTAACAAGCTTCTCAACCTTCAACTTCACGTATCACCGCGGAGAGAGCAACCCGATGCAACTAATGCAAGAGGCAAGAACACACGAAGTGGTCAAGTCCTTCACTCTCAAATTCCAACCAAGCAACAAATGCTATGAAGGGAATAAGAGAGGAAGAACAAAGGGGATGAGCACAACGCAACCCCAAAATCTAGATCCACAAGTTTCCCTCACTTAGAGGGTATTTTGATTGGTGGAATGGTAGATCTAGATCTCCTCTCTTGAAACCCTAAATTTGGGCAAGAATCATTGGAGGGGAAGAGAGGAATCAAGCTCACAAGGATTAGAGCAAAGGGGAAGAGCAAGAACAAGTGAGCAAGGTGTGTAACCAGGTTTTGGGGGGAAAGGAGGCTTTTTATAGCCTCTCCCAAAAACTAGCCGTTGGAGCCTGTCCAGGCCGGAGACTCCGGAGTAAGTGACCGGAGACTCCGGCCTGCTGGGTCATCGGGGAGGCCGGAGATTCCGGTCCTTGGGGCCGGAGACTCCGGGCACCCTCCGGGGGAGTTCCGGACCCCTATCCAGAGGCGCACCACACAGATGCAAATGGGCTGAGAAAAATGAGGGCCGGAGATTCCGGGTCCTCGGGCCGGAGACTCCGGTGTGCCGGAGACTCCGGTCCATCTCCGGGGGAACTCCGGACCCCTATACAGTGGCGCACCACAGCAAACACAAAACAGTAGTGAAAACAGGGGGGCCGGAGATTCCGGGTCACAGGGCCGGAGATTCCGGTAGGCCGGAGATTCCGGGGTAGATCAAAACAGTGAAAACCAGAACTGCCATAACTTTTGCAAATGAAGTCCGAATCGAGTGAATCCAATTTTGTTGGAAAGTGGACGAAAATATGAAAACAAGCAAAGGAGATTGTTTGGAGGGATGGAATGGTGAGACCTTTCCAAGCGGATGAACCGGCAAACTCTCCAACACCGAAAACGCACAAGCTTTTCATCAAGACTCCGTTTTCTATGATCTTGGGCTTGTTTCGAAGATAATCACAAGACCTACAAGATTATGCATATACACATCATAGTCTATCATGTGAGGAGGAAAATATAAGGAGAGAGTTTGACCTCAATACCAAAACCGGTAAAACCTCCAATACCAAAAACGCAAGAAGATATTCATTAAATCCGTTTTTGGTGAACTAGAGCTTGGTATGGAGATGAACACAAGCTCTAAATTATCACATGGATAAAAGCCAAATAAGAACCAATAAAGATGATTGCAAGGATGCAAAGGTTTGTGCTCTCTACGACGATACAATCACGATACTCGGTCGAGAGCCCCTCTTGATAGTACGGCTATCTATCCTATAACCCGGTCTCTCACTAAACAACATGAGACCGGTAAAATAGAAACCCTATCAAGATCATACCTTTGCCTTGCGCATTAATCCACTTGAGGTCGATCTTCATCTCCTCAAGGCGAACCATCTTCTTGATCGCGCTTTGCTTGGTGAAGATTTACATGTGGCTCCCCCATACACCAAGATGGGAGAAGCACCTCTTCGGCATATCTTCACTTGGCCTTTATCTTGATGACGAACACCTTGGCCTTGATCAACAAATGATCTTCTTCCCTTAACCTTGACTCCAACACATGGAGAACAAGTGAGACCTTGACTCCAACAAATGGAGATAAGCAAGCAAAAGGACACCTACAAATATAGCTCGATGCAAATATTAGTCCATAGAGATTGTCATTAATTACCAAAACCATGCATGGGATCAACCATGCACTTTCAGCGTCCCAATGCCCGGTGGTCTGCTGGACCACCAAGTCGGAATCTCCATAGCAGAGGATCCGCTTTATGTTCATGGCCTTGGCGAGTTTGAGGCCGTGCGCGAGAGCTTCATATTCAGCTACGTTGTTGGACGCCGTGAAGTGGATTTGTAGCACGTACTCGAGCCGGCATCCCTTGGGGGAGGTGAGGACGACTCCGGCTCCGAGTCCCCAGTATCTTTTGGAGCCGTCGAAGTGCATGAGCCAATGTTGGCCGGAATCGGGAGGCGGCGGAATATGCTCCGTCTCCGTCCAGTCAACGAGGAAGTCGGCGAGAACTTGTGATTTGATCGCTGTTCTTTTGTCGTAGTCGACTTCGTGCGCCGTGAGGTTGATCGCCCATTTCGCGATTCTGCCGGTTTCGTCTTTGTTGCATATGATCTCGGCGAGCGGAGCCTCGCTTATCACCTTGATCGGATGCTCTTGAAAGTAGTGCTTTAGTTTCTTGGCCGCCATGTATACACCGTATGCGAGCTTCTGGTAATGAGGATAATTTTGGTTCGATTGCGAGCACCTCACTGAGGTAGTAGACATGCCGCTGCACCACCTGCTGTTTGCCGGCTCGGTTCGACAACTCGGTTCGAGGCGGAGATGTACAGGAGCATGGGTTCCTTTGGGGTTGGTGGTTCTAGAACGGGGGTGGTGACGAGTGCACGCTTGAGCTCGATGAAGGCGGCGTCGGCCGCCTCGCTCCATGCGAACTTGTCCGTTTTCTTCAACAGGTGATACAGCGGAAGAGCTTTTTCTCCAAGCCGGCTGATGAAGCGGCTGAGGGATGCCAGGCAGCTGGTGAACTTTCGGATGTCCTTGACGCTTCTTGGTCGTCGCATGTTCTCGATGGCGGCGATCTTCTCCGGGTTGGCTTCGATTCCGTGCGCCGACACGAGGAAGCCGAGCAGCTATCCGGCTGGCACGCCGAACACGTATTTCTCCGGATTGAGCTTCATCTGGAACCGTCGTAGGTTGTCGAATGTCTCCTTGAGATCAGCGAGCAGGGTGTGCTTCTCCTTGGTTTTGATGACGATGTCGTCGACGTAAGCATGGACGTTGCGACCGATTTGATCGTGCAGGCATTTCTGCATGCATCGCTGGTACGTTGCCCCCGCATTCTTCAAACCGAATGGCATGGTGGTGTAGCAGAACGGTCCGTAGGGGGTGATGAAGGCGGTCTTGAGTTGATCGTCCGGGTTCAGCGGTATTTGGTGGTAACCAGAGTAGGCGTCGAGGAGGGAGAGGAGGTCGCAGCCGGTCATGGAGTCGATCACTTGGTCGATGCGCGGCAAGGCGAAGGGGTCTTTGGGGCAGACCTTGTTGAGGTGGGTGTAATCGATACACATCCTCCACTTCTTGTTTTTCTTGAGCACAAGAACTGGGTTAGCTAACCATTCCGTATGTTGCACCTCCATGATAAACCCGGCTACGAGCAGCCTGGCTATCTCTTCTCCTATTATCTTCCTTCTTTCTTCTGCGAAATGGCGTAAGGATTGTTTGACCGGCTTCGCATCTGGCCGGATGTGTAGAGAGTGCTCGGAGAATTCCCTCGGTACACCAGGCATGTTCTTGGGGGACCACGCGAAGATGTCCCGATTCTCACGGAGGAATTCGACGAGCTCGCTTTCCTATTTGTGGTCCAGGTTTGCCCCCACAACGACAAACTTGGACTTGTCGCTGTCGTCGAAGTAGATCTTTTTAGTGTCTCGTGCCGCCTAGAAATTGGACTCGCTATCCGGCTTGGCCGACTCCGGTATCTCCAGCTTCTCTTCGCTAGCCTTGCGCTTGAATTGTCACATTTCCTCGTTGCAGACCATGGTCTCGGCCACCTTCGCGCTGTCCGTGGCGCAGGCGATGGAGCGCTTATAGTCCCCGGAGATGGTGATGATTCCGCGTGGGCCTGGCAGCTTCATCTTGAGGTAGGCGTAATGAGGTACCGCCATGAACTTAGCGAGCGCCGGCCGCCCAAGAATGGCGTGGTAGGCGCTGGTGTGGTCGACCACCTCGAAGGAGATGGTCTCGCGGCGGTGGTTGTCCTTGGTGCCGAATAGTACGTCAAGCCGGATGAGCCCCATGGATGAGCCGGCTCACCCTGGTACGATGCCGTGGAAGACCGTCTGGCTTGGCATCAGGCTGGACTTGGAGACGCCCAGCTTCTCCAGCGTGTCGCGGTAGAGTATGTTGACGCTGCTGCCTCCGTCGATGAGGACGCGTGAGAAGGTGCATGCGCGCTTGGGGGAGATGAGCATGGGCTCTAGAACTAGAGTGTAGCCGCCTGGGTTGGGCATCATCTCCGGGTGGTCGCGGCGGTCCCACATGATCGCCTCTTCCGACCAGTTGAGGTACTGGGGGACGGGTGGAACCACATCGTTCACTTCCTTGAATCGTTCTCGCCGGCTTCGCTTGTCATCCCACTCGCTGACGAACACGATGTAGGCGGCGTCCGGGTTCTGGTATTCGTCGCGATCCCTTGGTGGTGGAGGTGGAAGACGTTCCCTCCTTTGATCGTCGCGTTGGCGGTCATCGCGGTTCCTGTCTTCGCGCCGCCTGTCGTCACGCCTTTGGTCATTCCGTCCAGCTTTGTCCGGAGGAGGAGGTGGATCCCGCCATTCGTACGGTGGTGGTCTCGGACGGCCGAGGTTGCACTGTCTCACAGTGTGGTTAGCCGTCCGGTCGCCGTGATTCCGGCACGGCCGATCGAGCAAAGACTCGTAGTTGTTCATCGCCCTTGTCCAGCGCATGTCGCTGCTTGTTCTCATGCGGCGGTTGTCGAAGCCGCCTGTCGGCCTTCCTTCTGTGGTGGCGACGACCTTGGACTCGACGCGGTCGTTAGTGGACTTGCGCTTGCCGGACGCGTCGGAGTCACGCCGGGTTGATCTTCCTTCTTGTGTTTCCGTCCGGCTTCGGCGTGCAGCCGGCTCTGCCGTGATGATCCTTCCGGCTTCATCGAGTCGGATCGGGTTGGTCATTCCCGCGTCGGCGGTGGCGTACTCGTCGGCGATTTCCATGAGGTGCGCCATGGTCTTCGGGTTTTTCCTCAGGAGCTTGTGTTTGAGTACAGTCTGGTCCTTGCAGCCCTGGACGAAGTACCCGACGGCTTGAAATTCCGGGATTCCCTCGTAGGAGTTGCGCAGACCGGTCCATCGCGTGAGATAGGCACAGTCCGACTCATCCTCCTTCTGCTTGCACATCGCGAGCAGCTGCGCGTTGCCTGGACGCAGGTAGGTGCCGGTGAAGTTGCGATTGAACACTTCCTCAAAGTCCAGCCAACTATTGACGCTTTCAGCCGGAAGGTTGTTCAGCCAGGTTCGAGCCGATCCCTGGAGCATGAGCGGCACGTAGCGTACGGCCACCCGCTTGTTGCCGTCTGCGATGCTGACCGCCGTGACGTAGTTGGCTAGCCAGTCTTCCGGCTTGGCGGTGCCATTGTACTTGGGCGTGTCCCTAGGGAGCGTGAATCCCTTCGGAAATTGCTGCGTCCGGATGCGAGGTCCGAAGAAACGATGAGCAGAACGTCCTCCTCTTCAATGACGCTTGACGCCTTGAGCGCGTCGATGCGCCCGCGAGCGTCGCTGCTGGTTTCAGGTCCCAGTGGTCCCAGGCGCTGGTCGATGGTGACCTTGTGGCCGACTCGCTCCTTGACGCTTCGTCCGGCTCGAGGCTCGTTGTAGTGGCCGTCATCGCGTCGGCCTGCCGGATCGCGGCCATGCTCCCGAGGGTGTGAGATCGCGCTCCTCTCGCGATGAGCTCGTGGTTGCTTGTCCTTTTGCCTACCGCGGCTTGTCGATGACGCCTCGCAGCCTTGCTTGGACTTGCCGGCTGCGTCGTAGCCAGGCGGAGGAGCGTAGAGCGCCAAGTCCTTGCTTCCGGCCGGCTCGGTTTCGCGTTGCTGCCGGTTTGCCGTGGCGATGAGTTCTTGAACCCGGCGCATTTGTTGACTTAGATCTTCGCCTTGAAGATGAGGAAGTTCAGCAGCTGCCGCCTCCGCGGCCTTCATGTTTTGAGTCGGGCAGCTGTTTTCCGGTTGGAGGATGTCGGAGTTCTCGTGCAACTGTCTGGCACGGTTCAAGGCTCCGCCGAGGTCCCCTCCTTTGCCCTTGATCTCGCTCAGCTTGTCCGTGTTGCCTCTTGCTGGCTCGAAGCCGTGGACGGTGTTGTACTCGCGCATCATGGCGTTGAGTCGGCATTGCGTCGAGTCGAGGTGGAGTGCCTTGTCATACATCTGCTGGCGCATCTTCTCGAGCTCGGCCGCCGCCTTGGATGGGTCCGCACTCGGTGCGATGGGAGTGCTCAGCAACTCGAACTCCGCCTCGAGATTGCGCTGGAAACGCGAAGGCTCGCCAGCTTCGTGGACGGTTTTGCCGACGGTGCCTCCTGCAGCCGCATGCTCGACCATGTGCACCTCAGCGTAGACGCAGGGCTTGGTGTCGTCGCAGTCCGCACTGCCGGAGTCGAGGCGATCGAAGGAGGACTCGCAACCG
The DNA here is from genome assembly GCA_012064385.1 of Puccinellia tenuiflora. Lineage (NCBI taxonomy): Eukaryota > Viridiplantae > Streptophyta > Magnoliopsida > Poales > Poaceae > Puccinellia > Puccinellia tenuiflora. The sequence goes on along the minus strand of QRDG01000061.1, from coordinate 113,715 downwards.
CGCGTGTCGGCGTCGAAGGCCGATGGAGCCAAACACGTGAGAACCTCCTTCGGGTACTCCTTCGCAGCGACGGCGACGTAGACGGGGAAGTCGCCGAAGGTGACGATGACGCCTCTGCTGGTGAAGCCCATGTCGGCGAAGCTCTTGGTGTTGTCGATGATGCAGCCGATGGAGCCGATGGAGAGCATGAGGCCGGAGACGACGCGCCGGTCATCAACGGAACGAGATCCCGCGCAAAACATGACTCCGCTCATCACTAGCCCCACGGTGGGCACCAAATATCGTGGTGGATAGCACGGCATACCCATCAGAGACGGGGAAGATTGTGGGGGCAAGGCAACGATGGTGTTCGCTCGGGATGGGGTAACAAGCACGCAAACACACGCGATGTACCCAGGTTCGGGGCCCTCTTGTGGAGGTAACACCCCTACGTCCTGCTCTTCTGGTTTCTTATTGCTAGATCACAGAATTCGGGCTACAATGTGCTCCTGGAGCTGTTTCAGGTGGTAGCCGGCTGGAGGTTCTAGCCGGCTGGAGGTTGACGACGATCCTTTCTCTCTGTGTCTCTGTCTGTCGTCCCTATCGAACTTACCCCTCGCAGGGGGCTCTAGCCCGCCTTATATAGGCAACAGGCTAGGATTTTGGGTTACAAGGAAATTACATGGTTATCCCTATGACATCAGCTACATTCTGGTCCGGCTGGAGCTAATTGTCATGATGTTGTACAGGAAACGCCCGACAGGAAGTACTGTTCACAGGCGACGGTTACGCGAGGCTGGCCCGCTGGTACGGACCTATCGGTTGGTTGATCCGGCTTCAGTCCAGCCGGACGGATACATCCGGATAGGTGCAGCCGGGCAAATGCAGCCGGCGTGATGCAGCCGGCGTGACCTGGCCGGCTTGAGGAGTTTGAAGAAATGAGCATCTTTAGGGTATCCGGGGTTCATCTCCCCGACACCCCCAAGGATTTCGGCCCAAGCTCCGCCACTGCGTATGCAACTGACACTACATCTATAAATAATACATCACTTCAAGACCGCTTCTATGCTTACATCTCTAATATTAAGTAAAAATAAAATATTGCTTTATTCAATTTTACATAATGTAAACAACATAAACATCATCCAAATGTGATATAAACACCATTGTTTTATCTTTAGTACCCACAACACCTTTGCACATCTTGCCCCTTATTATCACCGGGTATAGAAACTTGCACAGTTGAACCCACTGTCATACACAAAACTCTCTTATGGAGATCTAGACATCAAATGACATCAAAGAATAGTAACATAACCATAAATGTGGGAGAAGCCACAACTCACATGCTTGCAAATACTATTGCTTACATGCACTTATGATTGAAATCTCTAGCAAGCTCCACAAATATCAAATATTAACAAAGGTAAAAAATCCAACAATAGCATTAAGATATAAGAGGTCCCCTTTCACGCCCATATGTATGAATTGCTACAAACAGAAAAAGTATTCTGCCACTCTATTTTCCAATAATATAGCTTTCTTAACATAGTACTAACCCTAAGAGGTGATACATAGAAAAATAGATCATGCAGCAAAGAAACATAAAGGATCTCAATATAACTCATGAATAATTTGATGATAAGTTGACAATTTATCATATCCCAACAAACACAACACGAATTACATCAATGAGAACATTGTAGTGAAGAGAGAGAGAGAGAGAGAGAGAGAGAGAGATGTAGCGACGGTCGTGGACCTGTAGTCCAAAGGGAACTACTCACATATCGTCATAGAGGCAATAAGGTGGATGAAGATGACTAGCTCCAAAGGTGGATGTCCGTCCTGATAGAGTATCAGAACATGGCTCAAACTAGGTCTTCTCTCCTATGGACCTTACGGCGGCTGAACCCAAAAAAATAACTCTATCCCAGAACTTTTTTAGGGTATAGGAAATAATAGGTGAAGGGGTATCGCGAGGAGAGCCATGAGGTGGTGGCGCCAGGGCTGTGGGGCTCAGATGACCCCCTGCGGTGTTCTCCGTGTTCATCACGTAAAGTTAGGCAATTTTTCTATTTCCCCGAATTTCCGGTACCCGTATCTGAGTAATTTCTACGATACAAAAATAGATATAAAACAAGAACTAGCATTTGTCAGTAGGTTAATAGGATATTCTAATAAAATGATTTAACTGATATAAAATCGTAGCAAAAGCATGTAATATTGGTATAATAATAGCATGGATATCTCAAAAATTGTAAATATGTTTAGTATCGTATATAAAAAAGTTTTTTCTACTAAACGAAAATGAGTGGGAGGGGAGATTTTGGACCCAACTTTGTGCACACATGTGTGTGAGAGAGAGGGGGTCGAGAGAGAGGAACGTCAACGACTGCGGAGGAGACAAACGATCGCCTTAGGGCATCCATAGTGTGGCTAAATGCCGAATTGGCCATGCAGATTATTTTGGCTTTGGCTCTGCATGTCCATTTCCTCTCCAATGTACAATATGTCAATTTTATTAGGAGTGGGACCTAGTAGATAGATTTCAACCACAAAAAGCAGTCCATATCTCTATTATCTCCTGCTCCCACCCTTCTCTTTGCATTTTCTATCCATCTCGTGAATTTGGCATCAACCCAAGTAGGTGCACCGTTCCCAAATATTTGGCTTTGGCATTGAGGCCCACGGCGCAGCCAGCTCCAAAATTCATATACTCCCTCTGATCCTTTTTAAGTGTCGGAGAAACAAATTGTACCAGGCAAAATTTTATACGTGAACTACCGACACCTTTAGTGGATCAGAGGGAGTAGCATATTTGGCATCGCTATTTGACCAACGTTTTGGCTACTCTTATGTATCATTTTGGGAGAATTTGTTTATATATTCAAACCTAATTGCCTGTTTTGTACTAGTGTAAACTTCCCCGAAGTTGTCGCCAGTGTTCAAAATTAGGCTGTGATTCAAACGAGCTAGCTTGAGTACAGCCTCACCTGTCAGATCTTCGACCGTCTCGACGACGACAATAATCGGTCTCAAGGTCATACTTTTTTTTTCTAACCTAGTGCCTCAGTGCGTTTGCAGTGGTGCTACTGCTCCCAGCTTTAAAAGCCCATCTGAAGCAGATGAGGGCCGTTTCCTCCATAAAGCCCATTCTACAAGGCCGTGGCCGGTGGCAGCCGGAGGACAATGGGAAGTACCGGGCGCCGCAGCCCGCTCCTGGCCGGCTGCGCGGCAGCGATGTTCATGGGGGCTTGCCGCTCGGCGTACGCTGTGTCGGCCGTGTCTGGCTGTGGGCCACGCCGCGCGAGGGGATCCGGTCCGTGGGGCTCGCCGCTCGACGTTGGGCTCGGCTTTGCGCAGATGCCCTTCTTCCCGCGGATGCTGCGCGCGACAGCAAGCTCAAGCACGCACGCCGTCTGGATCCGATCTCTGACGAGTCTCGTGACGCGCACGCCTCTCGGCCTCGAAGGCGATGGCGATGCACGTACGGAGATGGAGCTATCAGCCGTGGACACGCAGAATCGAGGAATAATCGCACCGCTGGACCGCTACCGGACGAAATGGGGGGCAATGCCGATCTGCTCGCCGTCGATAAGGACGGTGGTACTCGTATTCTGTTGAGCCACATGCATGCTTTGCTCCTTGTGCCCCCAATCTAGCTAGGCGAATTCATTCGCCGATAAAAAAAAGTCCTAAAAGTGATCTGCGTCTTGTTCCCAAGAAAGAACAGAGAGAGAAATCGACTCGGATGCCAACCTCGATTGCCCAGATCTCTTTCAGCCAGCGCGTGTCCTTTCTCGCAACCGGCTAGCTGATCGAGTTGGGAGTGACTGAGCAGCCTAAAAAAGACATCTACCGGCGGGAGGGCTCCACTGCACATCATCTCTTTCCCCAAGCCAAGATACTACCAGTGAGCTACAAGCCTAGCCAGTCTACAACCACTGCACGCAGATGCCGCCCTTCAAAAGCCCTAGTGCGGCTTTGGCTGCCCAACCTTTCGACAGAGACATCGCCCGTGCGCGCCCCGGCCGGATTCGTGTGACCTCCAAAACGGCCGAGCATCTCCGTCGCCGTCGCCGTTCCCGACTTCCCGTCTTCTCGCCCCCCACGGCCCCACGCACGCACTTCACCTCGCCGCGACGTACGCCGAGCGACGAACCGACAGCGGCGCATCGTATCGTGCTGGATAGGTTCACTAATCACTACTCGTGGCGAACGGAAGAGACCTCAGCCCTTGGTTGAGCTTGACCCCTCTTTCAACGGCGGAATGATGGGCGCATCGAAGTGGGAGGCTGAGCTATCGATCGGCGAGAAATTTAACGAATTTAACCCTTTTTCAAAAAGATTTCACAAAATGAACCCAAATTCAAAATAATTTCAGATTTGACCCTTTTTCATGGCGCCCGGCCCCAAGGCGCCATACCAGGAAGCATGACGCCTTGGTCAAAGGTGCCATGAACCGGCCACATCAGCCCCAACTCAGCACCATGACGCCCCAAGGCGCCATACTCACTACCATGGCGCCCCGGCCCAAGGCGCCATGCTAGTGAACAAAGGCAATCTGGGATAGGATCAATACCTGAAATATGCTCTACCCTAGTGGTCTGCTATGTGTTCTTCCAAATGTGAGGTCTTGAGTTCAAATCCACATGTTGCAACATTTTTTTTCAATTTTTTTTTTGCTGTTTTTTGTTTTTCACTCAGTCTACATATGCAGTATGTCATATAAAATATAAAAAATTTATTTTTATTTTTTTGTTTTTTACTTAAATAGATAAAAAATTAGGATTATTAGGCCTAGAACCAGTGCTAGAAGGCAGGATTGAGCAAGTTCAGGTAGCACTAAATCCTAATCTGGTAGATCTAAACTTTGTACGCACAGAAATCGCATACTAGAAAGCTACCCAAAAATACTAAGAAAACAGGATTGTTATTTCATTTACTATCCGTGGTATTTTTTTTCATTATAAACAAAGTTTCCTACCAACATGCAGACAATACATAAAAATCACTGCAGACCAGAGCCTGCTGTTGTGCTGCACATTACAGAATATAGGTGGAATTAATTATTCAAAAAATCAAATGTTTTCGGTAAATTAGGCTACTTTTGGGGCATTGCAGACTGCGGAGGTTTGACTATGATAAACAAAGACAGCCCATCCGACAAAAAAAATAATACTATGAATTACGGGCGCTGCAGAGGCTAACCTTTCACGGCATCAACGATTAATTTAGCATCAACAACAATGAACAAAAGACGCTTTTTCTAGAACTCAGGGCGCGCGAGCAATTCACAAGTCCCTACCAAGTTCAAAAGCACAATTTTTTTTAACAAAACCAAATTCCCGAACCCTGGTGAGGACAAGAACAAGAACATGAAAATCCCCTGCCTAAACAGAGTCGATCACCGCCTTCCCAAAATGCGCCCCCTATAATAATAACCTAAACCTAAATCCAAGATCCAAGACCAACGCATTACGGACGGGCCGGAAACCCATCCGCGTTTCCCCACCCCAACGTGCGTGCAGAATTAATCGTATGACGAGGCAAAGCGCAAGGGGACTCACCGATTCTTCAATGGCGCGTGTATAAGGATTTACAATTTTATCTATTTAAGTGAAAAACAAAAAAATAAAAATAAATTTTTTATATTTTATATGACATACTGCATATGTAGACTGAGTGAAAAACAAAAAACAGCAAAAAAAATTGAAAAAAAATGTTGCAACATGTGGATTTGAACTCAAGACCTCACATTTGGAAGAACACACAGCAGACCACTAGGGTAGAGCATATTTCATGTATTGATCCTATCCCAGATTGCCTTTGTTCACTAGCATGGCGCCTTGGGCCGGGGCGCCATGGTAGTGAGTATGGCGCCTTTCCCTGGGGTGTCATGGTGCTGAGCTGGGGCTGACGTGGCCGGTTCATGGTGCCTTTGACCAAGGCGTCATGCTTCCTGGTATGGCGCCCTGGGGCCGGGCGCCATGAAAAAGGGTCAAATCTGAAATTATTTTGAATTTGAGTCCATTTTGTAAAATCTTTTCGAAAAAGGGTCAAATTCGTTAAATTTCTCTCGGCTTGCTACTGCGAGCGTGCGAGGACCTTTGGGTTTGGGAGCCGTGGCATTTCAGCATCTTGAACATTCGTACAGGTTTTTACTAGTTGACGCCACGCCCTTGGTGAGTTTTTTGTACAATATATATATTTTTTGTTCACCAAAATGTTGGCCAAATTGAAATGTTCGAACATGTTTTTATTTTTGTTATGAATAGGTAGCATTTTTTTGTGAGCATTTTTTGATATGTTTTGTAGAATGGTTAAATATTTAGTGGTTTGAAATGCTCAAACATGTTTGCATGTCGACGTCAATATTTAATTAAAATTAGAAAAATCCATTTGAATTTGATACCACAATTGGGGAAAGTTTGTTCGTATGTTGTTGAAATGTTGGACAAATCGAAATGTTCAAATATATTTGTAGTTTGCTATAATTACATAGCGGGTTTTTTTGAGCATTTTCGATATATTTTATAGAATATCGGAGTATTGTTTTCATTTTGGTATGAATAGTTAGCATTTTTTGTGAGCATTTTTGATATATTTTACAGACTATGTAAATATTTAGTAGTTTGAAATGTTTGAACATGTTTGTATTTCAGCGGCAATATTAAATTGAAATTAGAAAATATGCATTTGAATTACCTCCAAATGGTGACAAAATTTGAATATTCCAAAAAAAAATTTTTGTAGCATAAGTAGTTTGTATGTATTTTTCTGATTGGTTTGATATGTTACTTATATTTTTTCCAACGGATATATTCGGAGATACTGATTTATAATTTGTTTGAATTTTAAAAATTAGCGCGGCGACATGCCGCACCTGTTGTAAATTGAAATGTGAAATGCGTCGGAATTTGTCGTCTAGGGTAACTCCAAATAGTTAGCAAATTTGAATGTTAGATTATGTTTGTATGTTGGCATAAATATGTAATATAGCTCCGTAATTAGAAGATACACATTGTATGAGCATTTACAAAAGTCAGTCTATATTTTGAGGAACTCCATTTTAATTTCGTATTTAGAGGAAGTTAATTTGGACTATTTCCATCTGTGCGCAAAATTGAAATGTTCAATTTAAGTCCATATTTAGAGGAAATGCATTGTATGAGCATTTGTTAGACTGAACTGCACATAATTAGGGGGAGTGCATTTGATTTTTCTACAAATATTCATCAATTCAAAATTTTTTAATCATGTTTGTTTTTTTTTTGTTTTTTTTGCCGTAATTCATGTTTGTATTTTGATGTAACTAGTTGCATTTATTTTTTTCCTGAGCATGTTGATATATTTTGGAGCATCTTTTTTTTAGCGACTTGGAATGTGCGAATATGTTTCTATTTTTCATTAACATTTAATTTAAGTCATAATGGGCGGTAAATGCGCATTTATTCAATTGGATGTCATATTTAGAGAAAGTTTATTTAGATCACATCCAAATATTTACCAAACTGAAATGTTCAATTTAAGTCCATAATTAGAGGAAATGCATTACATGAGCATTTATTGAAATTTCAACTTCACGTAGTTAGAGATGTGCATTTGGATTTTCTTTAAATGTTCACCAATTAGAAATGTTCCAATATGTTTTTTTTTGCTATAAATAGTTGGCATTTATATTTGTGAACATGTTGATATATTATTAGAGTATTTACAATTTTTAAGTATTTTTCGTTAATATTTTTCCAATTTGGAATGTTCAGTTTAAGTTCATTATTAGAGGAAATGCATTATATGAGCATTTATTAAATTTAACTTCACATAATTGGAGGATGTGCATTTGGATTTTCTCTAAATGTTCACCAATTAGAAATGTTCCAATATGTTTTTTTTTTTGCTATAAATAGTTGGCATTTATGTATGTGAACATGTTGATATATTATTAGAGTATTTCCAATTTTTAAGCAATTTGAAATTTTCAAAGATTATTAAATTTTAATTTTAATCCATAGTGAGTGGAAATGCACATTCATTAATTTTAATTCCACAGTTAGAGTTTTTTTTGGAGCCCATAATACAAATGGGTAGTTGTAATTAAATAAGATGTTTTGTACCAAATTCTTTTATTTGGTCTATCATATTGAATGATATTACTGCTTTTATTTCTGTGGATTTACAAATGCTTATATTTTTTCATAAATTTGTAAGGTAACTCCATAATCAAGTGTGTTTGTAGTTTGACATAGATATTTAATTAATCTACTTAATCAGAAAAAATATATTATATAAGTATTTTTGCAAATTTAAATCCTTTTTTAGAAGGAACGCATTTAGGTTTTGCCGAAATGTTTGGTAAGTTTAGATGTTGAAAAACGATTTCGCAAGTAGGTAGCATTTTTTTTTTGGTCGTTTCGATTTTTTTTTCATTTTTTCATGGCTTCTTTTTTTAAACTGATGGTAATGCGTTTTTTTCCTGGGAATTAGTTAATCTTTGATTTGAGGAAACGCACTTGAATTTCATATGTTGAGGAAGTTAATTTTGTTTATTTCCAAATTATTTTCCATATTGAAATATTCAAATTGAGTCCATAGTTGGAGGGCATGTATTGTTTGAGCATTTGTTAAATTCATATCCATATACTTAGAGGAAATTCATTTGGAATTTTTGTAAATGTTCATCGGTTCGAAATATCTAAACTTCTTTTTTTTCACAAATTATGTTTGCACTTTAGCATAAATAGTTGGCAGTTATTTTTCCTGGACATCTTTGTATATTTTGGAGTATCTATAGATTTGTGGTATTCTTAATTTTTTATATTTTGAAGCCCATAATACAAATGGGTAGTTTGTATTTTTTAAAAGGTCAGTAAAAAAAATGAAGAAGGATAGTAAGAAAGGAATCCTAATATAGAGGGGACTTGCCTATATCTACATTTATATGTTCTATGGATAAACCAATCTGTCGGACTCGGCCTCTCCAATGACAGAGGGCATCACCTGGTGTAGAAAAAAGCAAGCCAAAAGCAGTGGATACTATCAGACACATAAATTCATTGGAGAAAAAAATTTGGTAAAATACTTAGCAGATCGAATTGTTCAGAAATGCTTGTATTTCTTTCATAAATTTGTAAGGTAACTCCATAATCAGAGAAAATGTATTTTGCGAGCATTTATTAAATTTAAATCCATATTTAGATGAAGTCCACCTAGACTGTATATAAATATTAGCCAATTTGGATTGATTAAATATGTTTGTATTTTTGCATTAATAAGTACCATTTTTTTTAACATGTCGAATTATTTTGGATTTTCACCAAATATTTGGCGGACTGACATCATGAAATATGTTTTCATTATGCTATAAGTAGTGCAAATAATGTTTTTTTTCTGGTTGCGTAGTATAATGAGAGGAAATGTTTCTGTGAGCATTTAATTTTCGAATGATTTTTTAATCTTTCTGGAAACTATCTAGCCCTTCACGCTAATTCTGCCAAAAAATTGGTGTAGGTATGTTTTTCGTTTCCATTTTTGTGAGTACCGTGGTGTAAATAATTAAATTCGGGAATTGTGCATATTTAAAAGTTTTTTTTGGTTTCTAATATGTTCAATTTCAAGGATAGTTTACGTTGTTAAGTTGTGCGAATGCCAAGATTTGGAAAATGGGAAGTTATTTATATTCATTAAATTCAATTTAGAAGCAAGGTACAATTAGAGCAAATAAATTTGCATTTTGTTGGAATATTTATCTGGTCAAACCTTTTTTTTATATACTCAAAGATTTTGTTCTTCGGACGTTTTTTTTAATTTTTCTAGAAGTTATCTAGCCTTTCACGCTAATTCTAAAAATTCTTTTTTTTCTGATGTAGGTATGCTTTTCTTTTCCATGTTTGTGAGTACTGTGGTGTAAATAATTAAAGTCGGGAAATGTGCATATTTAAAAGTTTTATTGGTGTCTAATATGTTCAATTTCAAGGAAAGTTTACGTTGTTAAGTTGTGCGAATGCCAAATTGAAAAAATGGGAAGTTATTTATATTCATTAAATTCAATTTAGAAGCAAGGTACAATTAGAGCAAATGAATTTGCATTTTGTTGGAATATTCATCTGGTCAAACCTTTTTTTTTATATACTCAAAGATTTTGATCTTCGTACGTTTTTATTTTTTATTTTTCTAGAAGTTATCTAGCCCTTCACGCTAATTCTAAAAATTCTTTTTTTTCTGATGTAGGTATGCTTTTCTTTTCCATGTTTGTGAGTACCGTGGTGTAAATAATTAAATTCCGGAAATTTGCATATTTAAAGTTTTTTTGGTTTCTAATATGTTCAATTTGAAGGAAAGTTTATATTGTTAAGTGGAAAGTTTATGTTGTTAAGTTGTTCGAATGCCAAAATTGGAAAATGGGAAGTTATTTATATTTATCAAATTCAATTTAGAAGGAAGGTACAGTTAGAGCAAATGAATTTGCATTTTGTTGGAATATTCATCTGATCATACCCTTTTTTTATTTTCCGCAAACATTTAGTGGATGAAGCATTTTTAAATTTTATGTTTGTAATTAGAGAGTTTTCAGCTAAATTACCTCTAAATATTAAATAACTTGGGAAGATATATTAAGTTCATATTTTGCCTTCAAAATTTAGTTGAACTCCAAATTCGAATGTATTACATTAGGTGGACATTTATTAAATTCAATCCATATTTTGAGGGAATTATTTTGGATTTTCAACAAATGTTTGGCGGACTGACATCTTGAAATATGTTTTCATTATGCTATAAGTAGTGCAAATAATGTTTTTTCCCCGACTGCGTAGTATAATGAGAGGAAATGTTTCTGTGAGCATTTGATTTTCGGACGATTTTTTAATCTTTCTGGAAATTATCTAGCCCTTCACGCTAATTCTAAAAATTCTTTTTTTCTTTCTGTTTTAGGTATGCTTTTCTTTTCCATGTTTGTGAGTACCGTGGTGTAAATAATTAAATTCCGAAAATGTGCATATTTAAAAGTTTTTTTGGTTTCTAATATGTTCAATTTGAAGGGAAGTTTACATTGTTAAGTTGTTCGAATGCCAAAATTGGAAAAATGGGAAGTTATTTATGTTTATTAAATTGAAGTTAGAAGGAAGGTATAGTTAGAGCAAATGAATTTGAATTTTGTTGGAATATTCATCTGATCAAAACTTTTTTTTAATACAGTGATTATTTTGTTTATTTTGTTTATTTTGGGGAATTTAGTTGCATTTGTTTTGGAAATGTATGTAGTCAAACCTTTTTTTGTAGTTGTTTGTAGTTATATTTTATTCAATTTAGAAGCAAGCCATAATTAGGGCAAATGAATTTACATTTTCTTTAAATATTCATCTAGACAAACGTTATTTTTTCTAAGTGCAATGACTATTTTGTTTTTTGTTTTGCGAATTCGTGGAATTTGGTCTCGTTTGTTTTGGAAATTTAAATTCAATTTAGAAGCAAGTCGTAATTAGGGCAAATGAATTTGCATTTTATTGGAATATTCATCTAAACAAACTTTTTTTTTTGTAAGTGCAGTGACTATTTTTTGTTTTTTGTTTTGCGAATTTGTGGAATTTAGTCTCGTTTGTTTTGAAAATGTAGGCAATCACATTTTTTTTATATACGGTGGCTATTTTTTGGTTTTGACAAAATTTTAGGATTTAGTGGTAGTTGTTTTGGAAATGTCTTTGAAAAGTACAAAAAGTTTTCAAAATATGGAAAGCAGAACCGAAATGGAGAGGAAGAAAAAAAAAGGAAGCCCGGCCCAGCAGGAGCCCGACTACAGCCCAGGCCCACCATGCCATCAATATGGCGTCGTCGGTGGCCGGAGCCGCCGCGGCAGCGACGCGGACGCCGGCGTCGAACCAGCGCCTGCGAGGATGCGCGGCGAGATGCGCTGGACGCGCCTCTGCGCGGGGTGTCGGAAGGGAGCGGCGCCGCCACGTTCTGTCCGCCGTAGCATCGCCGGCGGCGTGCACACGCGGTGGAGGGCTACGGGCATGACGGCGACGATTGCGGCGCGACGCGGCCGTCCCGGCACGCGTTCGCCGGCGAGGACGAAGAGGGTGCGGCGGCGGAGCTCCCCGCGGCCGTCGATCTGAGCGAGGAGGCGTGGTGCGGCGGCGCGGCGATTCCGGCGTCGCGGGGAGAGAGAGGGAGGGGGGATTTGGACGGTTTTGCAGAAAAGTCCCTGGATTTTTCTATAATTTTGTGTAGGTCCCTCGCCTCGCTGTTTCGTCAACTGCGGAGACAGTTTCTTGGTTTTCGAGGGCTTTTTTGCAAAAGCATCACGGCGCGCTCTATTGGCCGTCGGATCGCCGTTCGACGGCTGGGATCGCCGCTACTGCAGCTACTGTAGCATCTACAGTAGCTATTGTAGCTAGCTACAGTCGCCGAGCGCGGAGAGGCCGGCATTTTGTTTGTCTTTAATATAGTTAGTAGATAGGGGAAATCCACTTCGGCTCATAGGTGCATCTACACCCACTACTTAAAAATGAATTTTAAAATGTCAAACAAATTCAAACAAAATTTTCGGGTGTACATATGAACATTCTATGTTCGTGCAAAAAAAATCGGGATGAAAAGACATTTTTTATGGCCGGTGTAAAATTTCAAAATGACTTTGTACGTAACATTTGTTTTTGTCTTTTTTATACCGGTCACACAAATTGTCTTTTCGATGCGAAACTCTTTTGCATGGGTAGACATTTTTCATATAAATACCCAAAAAAATTGTTTGAAATTTTTTGACATTTTAAAATGCATTAAAAATACATTTTGCACAACGGGTTCATCTACACCCGTGAGACAAAACATCGTGTCTTTTTTTTATAGCTACTAAATTTGTCAACTGCGGGATAGGAGTTCTACCTATCGAGACCTTTCCTTTTCTGAAAGAGAGAGCTAACTGAAAGCCTCGAGCTCTCGCTCATTTTTCAAACAAAAAGTCTGAGCTACACGAGTGAATGAAAAATGCTCATTGGTGGTGCCGAACCACGGTGACTAACTAGCGTGCGCACGCACGCAGCTCAAAGTTGAAATATACACAACTCCCAACTAACGAGTGACTGAAAGTCTGAAACACTTTGCATGACCCCAAGCCTGTAACTGGGAATGGTAATTCAATGTATAGAGCATTGTTACATTCTGATATGCTAGTTGAAAATAAAAAAAAAAATTGGTGTATAAAGATTCCACTGAAATTAAAGATTTTTGCGTGGTATCTTCGTAAAGGGGTTATCCTCACCAAAGACAACCTGGTCAAGCGTAACTGGAACGGAAGTACTAAGTGTGTGTTTTGTACACATGATGAGACTATCAAACACTTATGGTGTGTTTGGTTGAGGAACCAAGTGTAATGTAATGTCATGGTTCTATTCTTGAGTAATGGGTTGGTGACATTCCTATGTTTGGTAGGTGGATAAAGTAGAATGGGTTGATTCCATTCCTATGTTTGGTAGGAGAGTAGGAATGAGAAGAATTTGTTTCAGCTCACCCTTTTAATAGGAATGGTGAGATTACCTCCCATATTCTCCTGATGCAAAACGTCTACATGTTTAGGTCCATTCATAATTCGAATTTTTGGCAGCATTTCCTTTGTATTTGTAAACAAAAACAATTAACAATATACAACAACAACCATATACACATATATGAGATGACAAATAACACAAATTTCAACCGAAATGATAAGGTAGCAACAATACCACATAGTTCATTACACTCCATACAGTCCATACATGTCAAGTTCACATAAGGTAGCAACCGAAATCAAGTTCAACCATGTTCTTCCCAGTCCATACATGTCAAGTTCACATACTAGGCATCCAAAAGCAGACATAACCGAAGTTCATTACACTCCTTATACGTCAAGTGCACATACCAGCCATGTGAAAGCACACCTACCCAAAGTTCTTTGTCACATACCTACTAACCCAAACCAACTTGTTACATAGGCTAAGCGACAAGAAAGCCCTTGCGATTTTGGGATTGTCAACAAGGTGAGCATAGTAGTGAGCAAGTTCTCCTTCATCATATCCAGGAACTTTGGAGACAATATCCCAAAGGTCATCTGGTATAGTATCCTTCATCATATCCAAGAACTTTTGGACTGGATTGCCACCCCACTCGTTCAAATGGTATCTCACAGCACGAAAAGGTGGCATGAAACCAGTCTTCGCTCCGTAACCAGCATCAACTAGGTAGTATTTTCCTACGAAATGAAAAAGAAAAATGGTGAAATAGGTTTGCACTAGTATATGGACAATTCTGTCAAAGGAAACTATTAACCTTGTGGTACTTGTAGGCCTCTCTCACGCCCTAATGCATCGGCTAAAACGGTTGCATCATGTGCTGACCCTTCCCAACCAGCCATCACATATGTGAAGCGAAGGTCAAAATCAACCGCTGCCATCACATTTTGAGTAGTAAAGGGCTTTCTACCACGGAAAGCATGTTCCATGTCTTTTGGAACAGATGCTCGCACATGCGTACCGTCAATAGCTCCAATGCAATCCTATACAAGTGAACATATTAATTTCAATGTTGCAAAGCCTAAATTGTAAGATATAGTTTTTAAAAATACCTTAAAATATGGGTCGAATCGATGATTTCCTGCAATTTTTGATGGTATCTCCAATGATGGTGGCCTGATGTATTCATTACGCAACTCTCCTATTGCATGAAGGACTCTCCTAAAATAGATGCTTATTGTGTAGAATGATCTACCACAGTTTGTGGCAACAACCCTATTCCGAAGGTTATGCCCAATAGTATGCAGAAACATCGCCACTTGTTGCTCTATGTTTACATGAATACTGTCCTCTAACAACTTCCGATCCCTCAATATGTCACACAATCGAAAGAACGGAGCTCTATCAAACCTTAACATATTCCTACATGTTACATCACATTGCCAAATTTTTTGGTCAAAATAATCAAATCTGATCCTATCCCTTTCATGGATCGGGCCATAGGTAAGACGGGGTCTTCTTCTCTTCCTCAAGATAGAACGGACAAGTACAGCCACTGCAGCAAGAGTCACAAAAACAGCAGCCCCCCTAATCATCCTTTTCCTTTTACTCATGCTCTTGACCATCTACAATACACGTTTTCTATCAAAATATAGTACCAAAAAAATTCTAACCATTCAGTACATATCGGACAAACAGAAACAAAATCATAATAGATTGCAAGTCAACAACACAATATTTCGAATCCTATGCTCAATCTCAATCTGCTGGTCAAGATTGGATCGAAAAAAATTCGAACACAAGGGAGAAGTTGGGATTGTGGGCAGGGGAAGGGGATTCATACCTTCACTCGACGCTGTTCTGCCTGCTTGCCGCCGCTCCTGCCTGCTCCCCGCCGCTCCCGCCGCCCCGCCTGCTCCCGCTGCTCCCCGCCGCTCCTGCCGCCCCACCGCCCCGCCTCTCCTGCCGTCCCGCCGCCCTGCCTGCTCCTGCCGCCCCGCCGCTCCTGCCACCCCGCCGCACCAGTCGCCGGGAGGAGAAGCCGCACCGCGCAAGAGAGAGGAAGACGGCGGCGCGCGAGAGAGAAGCTGAGGGAGAGGGTCGGGGATGGTGGTGAGCTGAGAGATAGGGTTATCGGTGAGGAGGTGAGAGATTTTTTTCTTTTCATTAGTTGGGCTGGGAACCGAGTGATTCCGCCGATTCGGGGGTACTACCCAATTCCGCATCTACGTCGAATATTCGCTCCGGAGGAATTCACAGGTTCTGGTTCTAACTCCTACCAAACACAGGAATCTGCTCTGGGTGCGGGTCGAACCCATTACGTTCCACCTGGTGACGTGAACCAAACACACCCTTATTCTTCCAATGTAAAGTTGCACGTTCTATATGGTCAGCCATTCAGATAGCTTCTAACTTATATCCAACTCGTTCGGTTGCAAATATTTTTGACAATTGGCTGCATGGGGTGGATAATAAGGAAAGAACGATTATTAGAGTGGGAGCGTTAGCCGTTATATGGTCGCTATGGCTATGTAGAAATGACAAGGTTTTTTAATGATAAAAATACATCTCTCTTGCAGGTACTTTACCGATGCACAGGTTTGCTCCGTTCGTGGTCCACATTACAACGTGTGGAAAATCGAGGCCTTTTTATGGTGGCGTCTGCACGACTGGAGCACACGGCGAGGGATATTTTTACCCAACATGGGTGGCATAGGGATCTTCGTTTAGGTCCTCCGTAGTCATAGGCGTTTTGTTTATTGATTTTGCGCCTGTGTGCTGCATATGTATTTTCTCTTTTCGAGTTCTTTGGCTGTGTGTATCTTGTTATACAGAGGCCGAGTATAGGCATACTTTGTATCACTGATACATTGAAATGAAATTCACTTTATCAAAAAAAAAAACCTAAGCCTGTAAAACTGTTTAGTGTTGAGGCTTCGACACAAATAGGGTCAGCCGTGGCAACACTTATATAATGGGGTACATCATCGTGTACAATTACAACTCAGGGAACAATACGTACAAACACGTATATACACAAGCTATACAAAGTCTAACACCCTCCCTCAAGCTTAACCGTGCTCTAAAGAGTTTAGGAGATTAAGATTGCGTCTACAGCCCTCAAACTAAGGTGGTGACAATGGCTTCGTGAAGATGTCAGCAAGTTGATCCTTCAAAGGGATGAACTTAATCTGGAGCAGCTTCTGTGAAACACGTTCCCTGACAAAGTGATAATCAACTTCGATGTGTTTTGTTCGGGCATGAAAGACTGGATTTGATGACAGATACGTAGCACCGATGTTATCACACCAAAGCACAGGCGACTGATCTTGAGAGACTCTCAACTCTCTAAGCAAGGACTGAACCCAAATAAGCTTAGCGGTGGCGTTGGCAACTGCTTTGTACTCAGCTTCAGTACTACTACGAGATACTGTAGCTTGTTTACGAGCACTCCAGGCGATCAAATTAGGACCATGGAACACTGCATATCCCCCCGTGGATCGCATGTCCTCGGTTTTCTCCCCGAACCCTACCCGCGTCTCGCGCCACCCCCGCGCGGCGGCCGGGACACGTCCCCCTGTCCGTCGCCTTCTCCCCTCCCCCACCTCTCCTCCTCCCGACCGCGGTGCGCGCCGCCGGGCAAAGCCCGTGCGGTGCCGGCGGCGGCCGGACTTCCTTTCCCCGGCGCGAGGAGCCCGAGCGCGGTGGCGGCTCTCCTCGGTGGCGGTGTTTCTTGGCGGGAGAGTCAAAACCTGGCGCGACGGAGGCCGGCGGGCGTCGCCAGGGACGACCTCGCGCGTTGGAGGCGGTGGCGGTTCTGGGCTCGCGGCTGCTGCTGTTTTTGCGGCGGTAGTGTCCCGCTCGCGGTCCTGCAGCCCTCGGGCGGCGACGGCGGCGCGGCTCGGGACGGTTGGGTGGCGTGATGGTGGCGTCAGTGCAGCAGGGCGTCGCGATGGCGATCGGGCTCTGCGCCGCCGGCCCAGATCTGGGCCCTATGGGCTCCATCTGGGCCTGGCCGGGCTTGCGTGTGCTTGTTGAAGTAGCCCTCTGGAGATGGTGGCAGTGGCTTGGAACGGACATGAGGGTAGCGGCGGCATGGCCTATGTGCTGCAGTGTGGCGGCGGGGGATTTACGAGCGCAGGAGGGGCCTGGGCCCGGCCGACCTAGTT
The DNA here is from genome assembly GCA_012064385.1 of Puccinellia tenuiflora. NCBI lineage: Eukaryota > Viridiplantae > Streptophyta > Magnoliopsida > Poales > Poaceae > Puccinellia > Puccinellia tenuiflora. The sequence goes on along the minus strand of QRDG01000061.1, from coordinate 96,083 downwards.
TGGGGTTGGTGTGTACCTGCTGCCGCGTCCGGTCGGCAACCGCATACTACGGTGGATGACGGTTCTCCTCCAGGTGGCCATGCTAATGTTGCCCTCTGGTTCCGACCTAGCTCTCTCTACCGTCTCGAAGGTCACATGACGGACCTCGTTCCACGGGTGCGAGTTCGTTGATGTCGGGGTGGCGGCCCCGGAAGGTGGACTACACGAGCGTCTCGACAGCGGGGCGACGTGGCGGTGGTGATGGCTCGTCTCTTTGGACCACGAGGGTGGCAAGGAGTGGGTGTCGGGTGCTCCTGGTGGTGGCATCGCCCAGATCGCGTGGTGGAAGCTCGGCTCGGAGGTGGGTGGAGGTTTGAGGTACCGGATACGACGAGAGTTTTTTCGGGCGAAATCCCAGCGCTTCGGCGCCGACGACGGCGACACCTGCGGGTGTCGTGACCCTCTAGAGGGCGTCATTGTGGCTACTTGATAACCCACAAGTGTAGGGGATCGCAACAGTCTTCGCGGGTAGTATAACCCAATTTATTGATTCGACTCAAGGGGAGTCAAAGAATACTTAGAGGTCTTTGCAGCTGAGTAGTCAATTCAGCCACACCTGGAGAAGCACAAGTAACACGAGAGAGGTGAAATCAACAGTGATTTGAGAACAATAGTTGTCGGAGAATAGGCCCAGGAACCGGGCGTATCTCACGGAGTAAGAATCGAGCAAGGGGCTGAACACGGAGTCAAACAACCTCCAACGTTCCACGGCGACGGTGCTCGTCGGGCTCGTCGGAGGGAGAACACTGCAGAGAGGGACGCGCGGTATTACCCAGGTTCAGGGCCCTCTTGTGGAGGTAAAACCCCTACGTCCTGCTTGGCTGTATTGCTTGTAGAGGTTTTTGGTACAGGGTGAGCTTGTGGAGCTCGAGATGGCTGCCAATGGCTAAAACCCTAGATCTGTCCTAGCCAAAGGAAGATTGAACCAGAGTCGAACCCTTGGCACGGGAGTGCCCTCCCTCCTTTTATAGTCGTCTTGGTCCTCTTCCGCCCAAACATTTGGGCGGGAAGGGTTGCCACATCCCGACGAAGGAGGAGACACGGTGCACCATAAAGGTGAAGTCCACCATAAAGGTAGAGCCCATGGACGCGGTCCACGGCAGGGGAGCAGCGTCACCAAAGCTGAAAAGAGGCACCGTCCAGCCAGGACGGTGGGCTGGCGCTGCAGACGTGGAACGGGTCCCGCGGTGACGTCGCCGTTGGAGCGTAGCTGCAGGCGGTCTCCTTATCACCAAAGTGGCAAGTCTCGTTGTCCGCTTTGCTTGGCGCTGCTTTGTTGACCCCTTTATTCATCAGAACGGCAACTGGGGCGCTGGCGTCATCGCGCTTTGGCGCGGCAGTGACTCTGCGGGAGCGCAGAGCCCATGTGCGCTCTGCCGCGGAGGCAGAGCTGGCTTCGAGAGGAAGGAAGCCTCCCGAGGCGAAAAGCCTCGGCAAGCTTCAAGGCTTAGTCCTTAGCCGAAATCCTGGTGGCGCCTTGGGGCGCCTTCTTGTGGAGAAATCTCCTGTCGAGACTCGACAGGCTTGGAGAGCCTCTACAGGCTGAGAGCCTGGTCCTTAGCGAAAATGAGGCTGAAGAGTCCCTTGGGCCTTGGCAGGCCGGCCCGTGGTACCCTGGTTTCCACTGTGCCGACAGTAGCCCCCGGGCCCACGATGGGCACGCCGGAGTTGCCGACGGAGGCGAAGCGTCGAGGGCCCAACAGAGCCTGCCAGGGCCGCGACACGTGGAGCGCGACGGTTGCGCTCGCGGCCACGATCTCCTCGGCTTCAACGGGCGTCGTGGTGGGACCCGCCACGACCGAGCGCCCGGTCAATAAAGTCTGGGCGCGCAGACTGCGCCCGTCACTTCTCCCATTGCTCCGCCGCCCACTTCTTCCAAACGACTCCTTCTTCCCAGAGCGCTCCTTCTCCACGGTTGTCTTCTTCCTCTCCGGCGAGCGATGGCACCCAAGAAAGCGGGCACCGACGCGAAGGGCAAGGCCACGGTGCAGGCCGGCTCGTCGGCCGGCGCGTCGGCGGCGGCGTTGCGCGGTGCGGCCCTTACGGCGGCGATGCCGCCGACCCGCGTCTCCGCGGCGGCGATAGCCAAGGTGCGTCACATGGTGGCGGCGGGCTCCAACGAGCATGGGGCCACCGAGATGAGGCCAAGCGGCAGCAGGCTCGCCGACGAGTTCTACCCCGTCTTCCTCCACACTCTCTATGCTGGCCTCGTGCCGCCATTTTCTGACTTCCTTCTGGCGATTCTGGAGACGTACCAGATCCACTTGCTCCATCTTCACCCCAACTCCATTCTCATTCTCTCCATCTTCGCCTACTTTTGCGAGGCCTACATCGGCATTCGCCCTTCGGTGGAGCTCTTCCGCAGCTTCTACTCCCTCCGGAGCAGCGCCGCCGGCGAGCACCTCGGCTGCGTCTCCTTCCGCATCGCCGCCGCCAGGAGCGAGAACTACATCCCCATCGCTTGGCAAGGTGAGAATGCCATCACCATGGTGACGAAGAAGGTGGATGGCTTCCGCGAGCGGTGGCTCTTCGTCGACGCCAAGATGAGGAACCCTCTCCTAGAGGTGCCTGAGGGGCCCCCGGCGAAGTGGGCGCGCTGGGGAAGCGCAGAGTTCACCGGCCGAAACCTCGACGCGGTGTACACATACATCCAGCGTGTCCGCGAGGCAGGGGTCACCGGCCAGATGGTGGCCAGAGACTTCTTGAGGCGCCGGATTGCCCCCCTCCAATGGCACTCTGAGCCGATGTGGAGCTACAAGGACAAGATGGACGCGATGAGGCTGAGCCGAGACAGCCTCCAGCCTGAGGTGCTGAGCCAAGTCTTGGGGGTCCTCTTCGTCTCCAAGACAACAATCCCGCTGCCTGCCGTAGACGACGCACGTCCGCTCATCGCCTTTGCCGAGGAGAGCATCTCGGAGCACCGCCGGGGCATGCCGGTGTTCGACGAGTGGGGAATAGTGCCCGCGGGCCACCGCGGGCCCCGCCCCAACCCGTTGGCGGCGGAACCGGAGAACATGGATGCGCCCCCGGAGCAGGAGGAGGCGGAGGAGGCTGGAGAGGACTCGGGAGCCGAGGACGCACCCACCGAGGGCGAGGCCTCGAGGGGCGCCAGCTCTGCGGGCGGAGACGAGGCGTCGACAGGCGCCAGCCCTGTTGGCGAGGATGAAGTGGCGAGGGGCGCCAACCCCTCGAGAGGCTCCGTCAGCTCCTCGAGGAGCATTCCCGCCGACGTGGACCTCCAGGTGCTCTCCTCCAGCGATGAGGAGGGTGCCTTCTACGTCGCTCGCTCCAAGCGAGTTGAGGGGGAGAAGGAGACGAGCGGCAGCGGGGGTGGGCGCAGCGAGCCCCGCTCCAAGGCTGTCCACGACAGAAGCGCCGCGACAGCGAGGAGCGCTTCTCGCGAGGAGGCAAGGGTGCCTCCAGAGGAGGCCGGAGCAAGCAACACCCAGCCACCCAGGGTGAAGAAGAGGGTGTGGGTGATGGCCGGCGAGTAAGTCTCGATTCTTCTTTTTCTTTGCTGCTTCACTTCTCGAAGATCCCCTTGAAGGACCTCAGACTTGTCTTTCTTTCAGGGAACCTGCGGCGCCAAAGAGGCGGAGGCTCCACAAGGTTGGAGAGACCACCAGCGCCTCTGTGGAGACGCCTGCGGCGGGCGAGCCGCAGCAAGCATCTGTTCCTCCCGCGAGCGAGCGCCGCGCGGAGGTGGTGATGGAGGAGGCAGCGCCGCCGTCAGGTCGGGCAACAGCTCCTCCCGTGGCGGAGGAGCGCACAGAGGAGGTGGCTGAGGAGACGGCGCCATCGTCGTCTCGGGTGGTGACTCTTCCCGTGGTGGCGCACCACGTGGTTGAGGAGGTTGAAGAAGCGGCGCCGCCGCCACCAACCAGGGCGGCCACTCCTCCCGTCCAGCAGGAGACGGAGGAGGAGAGGGTGGACGAGGAGATCGTCCTGGAGCGGCCTCCAGAGGAGGAGGAGGAGGCTCCCTCGAGAGGGGCCGGCGCGACCGAGGCCGCGGCGGACGCGGCCGCCGCGGAAGGGGCAGGCGGCGCCCCTGAGGAGCAGGAGGCAGAGGGGCCTCCGGAGCCCACAAGCGCCGGAACTGGGGGCGAGAGAACGCCCAGCCCCCAGAGAGCCCTTGAAGCGGGCGACAGGGGAGGCGCCCCCACAAGCCCCCTGGCCGCTCCAGAAGCGGCGGTGAGCCCAAGGCAGGAGGCCTCGGGCGCCTCGACAAGGATCGAGGCCTCCGCACCTGGCAGTGGTGCGGGAACCTTGGTGCGGCGGGAGCCGCGAGCGGCTCACCGCCGGGTCGTCGTCAATCGGGCACTGCAAGCCCTTGGCGAGGTGGAGGACGAGCTCATCAGGGAGGAGGCCGCCATCGCGGCGGAGCGAGCAAGGCTAGGCGAGGCCTGGTCCCTCCTCCAAGAGAGGGTGGAGTCCTGCCGCCGCCAGGACGCGGCGGCCCAGGCAGAGCGCCAGGAGGCCCTCCGCTTCGCCAAGGAGACCCGCGACAGCGTCAAGCGGGAGGCGCAGGAGGTCATGGACCAACTGGACGCCGACCGGGAGGCGCTCGACGCGGAGACTGCCTCCAGGCACCAGGAGCTGGCGGCCGCGCGGCAGCAATTTGCTGCCGAGTCCGAGAACACGCGGGCCAGCCTGAAGGAGCAGCGCGAGCTGCTGGAGGCTCGCGAGGGCCATCTGGCAGTGCGCGAGGCGGAGCTGACACAGCGCGGAGGAGAGCTGCAGCGGCGCGAGGAGCAGGTCCAAATGCTCGAGAAGGACCAGGCCATCCGTGAGGAGCAGCTCAAGGCCCGCGAGGACAAGCTGGCCCGGGGCGAGGCCACCTACTCGGAGCGCATGAACAAAGCCAACGCCGACCTCGCCAAGAAACAGAAGAAGGCGGAGGACGACGCCGACGCCAAGTTCAAGCTCGCCCGGGAGGAACTCTCCGCAGAATACAGGGCCAACCTCGCGAAGCAAGAGGAGCGCTTCACGACCAAGCGCCAGGAGCTCCTGGACCGCATCGACGTCCTCGAGAAGGAGGTGCAGCAGGCGGCTCCTCTCCTCCAGAGCGCCCAGGAGGCCCAAGCCTGCGCCGAATCCAAGGCCACGGCCCTGGAGGAGGACCTGCTCGAGCTCCAACAGCAGGTGGGGCCGGTCGCCAACCTTGTCGAGCAGGCGCGGGACAAGGAGAGCCACGGCCAGGTCATGAAGCGTCAGCGCCGGCTCATGTTCGAAAGCCTGGTGCAGCGTGCGCGCGCCATCGCGGACAACTTCAGGATTGAACTTCCTGCATTCGACGCAAGAGGGGGCGATGACGGAGCGGCGTACAACCTCTTCTTCGAGCAGTTCCTCGGAGGGGTCGAAAAGACCGCGAAGGAGTTTGACGCGCGCGTCGTGGCGGAGAGCCGCGACCTCCTCGTCGTTGCCACCGCCAACATCTTCTGCAACCTCAAGCAGCTCGACGCCTCCATCGACCTCGCGGCTGTGACAGCGCCCGGCGACCCCAGCTTCCGCACGAAAGCGATACAGGAGGCTGCGGAGGCGTACGCCAAGAAGTTTGACCAGGCCGTGATCTTTGAAGGCGACGGCGGCAGCGAGGAGGGCGCCGAAGAGGAAGAGGAGCGCACCGCGGGCGGCGCGAGCACCTCAGGGGGCGCACAGGCCTGAGCTTCTTCCTGCAGCTGGACGTGCACAAGGCGCCCAAGTGTCTTAGCCTTTTGCTTGTATAAACTTTTGTAAAGACTTATTGATGCTTTAATTAGACGTGCTTGGCGTGTGCCCCTCGAGAGGCTTTTGTCTTCCCTTTCATGTCTTTTTTGCTCTACGTTTTAGGACCCTCTCTTAGCGCTACACCACCGCCGCTTCGGTATGCGAGCGTCAGGGCTCTGCAAGGCCGGGGGGTGTGTGAGGCCTCGAGAAGTAAGATCCCGCGAGGCGCGATGCCTGGGGTTCCCCTTTAACGCGCAAGCAGCCCATGAGGCATAGGAGAGAGAAAAGAGGTTCGAGGGACAAAAACCAGCGAAGGGAAAAATGACCAAGTGTTTGGACTTAGCTTCGCGAGGCATTGTCTGCCTTGGAGGGGGTGTTGGTTCCCTGGAGAGGCGTTTTGGCCTTGTAGGGGGTGTTTTGTTCCCTGTCGAGGCATTTTCTTCTCGAGGTTGCCTGAGGCTTGCTTGGGCCTGCTTTCCTGCGTTTGGACAGATAGGTGCACCCACAAGCAATACATAGCTAGGTAACTTATGCGCGCTCGTAGGTTCCTTCATGTGTGTCTTGCGAGGAGAACAGGCACCAAGGTTTTGGTGATCCTTGGTGAGTTGACGTGCACGGGAGCTGACCCATGAGTTCAGAGCTCCCTGGGAGTTGACATGCATGAGAGCTGACCCGCGAGTTCAGAGCTCGGATCCCTTGGGTTTAAGGTGCTGCTGGGATGCTCCCGAGGCACAGGCACCATGCTAGCCCCCGCTCGCGAGATGCACATGGAGGATCATACGAGCAAGGACAAGATGCAAATATCATAAATGCTTACCAAAGCAGAAATCAAACTGCAGGCGCGAAGCGCAAAAGGTTCAAGTTGACCTGAAACAGAGGTTCATTACACTGGCGTGGCCAGAATTACAAAAAATCCGCCATGCTCTGGGCATGGGGTCCACATTCTGTGGCTGAGACTCTCGAGGGGGCGTGCCCGTGGCAGACGCATGTAGAGAGAGCTCAGGGGGCCCCTATGCGGGGGTGGCTTGTAGAGCCTGCGTCCCACCATGTCTGGGCATGGGGGTCCACGTCGCCGAGGCATGGTGCTTGAAGAAGTCACCTTGCCGAGGCTTGGTGGCTTGGGAGTCTTCTCGAACGGCCCGCGGCAACGTATAGTAGAGAGGGGAGCCCGAAATTTTTCCTCGTGGAGGATGTTGGTGCTGAATTCTCCCTTGGCGCAAAAAGTTGCTTGCAAAAAGTTGCTCGTCGAGGACGATCAGGGGTAGAACTTGCGCAGGTGCTGGATGTTCCAGGGGTTGGCGATGGGGACGCCGTCCTCCGTCTCGAGCCGCGCAGAGCCAGGCCTGGCGATGTGCACGACTCTGTAGGGCCCTTCCCACATTGGTGAGAGCTTGTGGAGACCTTCCCTGGAGAGGATTCTCCTCAGGACAAGGTCCCCTGCTTCGAGAGTGCGCGGGCGGATGTGACGGCTGTGGTAGCGGCGGAGATCTTGCTGGTACCTTGCCGCTCTCAGGGCCGCATTGCGGCGGAGCCCTTCAAGCAGCAGCAGGTCGTCGTTGCGGAGCTCATCCAGCTCGGCCTCCTTGAAGGCCAAGACTCGCGGAGAGCCGTGGGTGATCTCGCTGGGGAGGACGGCTTCGGCGCCGTAGACGAGGGAGAATGGCGTCTCGCCAGTTGGCTTTGTTGGCGTGGTGCGGATGGACCAGAGCACCGAGGGGAGCTCGTCGATCCAGTTCTTGCCGCTGGCCTTGAGGCGGTTGAAGCTTCTCGTCTTGAGGCCCTTGAGCACCTCAGCATTGGCTCGCTCGGCTTGTCCATTGCTGCGTGGGTGAGCCACCGAGGCGTAGCAGATTTGGGCGCCGAGGCTGCCGCAGTAGGACTTGAAGGCGCCGCTGGTGAACTGTGAGCCGTTGTCGGTGATAATGCGGTTGGGCACGCCGAAGCGGCAGACCAAGCTCCTGATGAATTTCACCGCTGATTTCGCCGGGATGGTGCGCACGGGTTCCACCTCGGGCCACTTGGTGAACTTGTCGATGGCGACGTAGAGGTAGCGGTAGCCCCCGAGCGCTCGCGGGAAAGGTCCCAGCAGGTCCAGCCCCCAGACCGCGAACGGCCAGGAGAGCGGGATCGTCTGGAGTCCTTGTGCGGGCTGGTGGATCTGCTTGGCGTGGNAGCCACCGAGGCGTAGCAGATTTGGGCGCCGAGGCTGCCGCAGTAGGACTTGAAGGCGCCGCTGGTGAACTGTGAGCCGTTGTCGGTGATAATGCGGTTGGGCACGCCGAAGCGGCAGACCAAGCTCCTGATGAATTTCACCGCTGATTTCGCCGGAATGGTGCGCACGGGTTCCACCTCGGGCCACTTGGTGAACTTGTCGATGGCGACGTAGAGGTAGCGGTAGCCCCCGAGCGCTCGCGGGAAAGGTCCCAGCAGGTCCAGCCCCCAGACCGCGAACGGCCAGGAGAGCGGGATCGTCTGGAGTCCTTGTGCGGGCTGGTGGATCTGCTTGGCGTGGAATTGGCAGGCGTCGCAGGACTGGACAATTTCAGCTGCATCTTGAAGGACAGAGGGCCAGTAGAAGCCACTTCGGAAAACCTTGCCTGCCAAGGTGCGCGAGGACGAGTGATGGCCGCACTCTCCGCTGTGGATGTCGTTGATGAGCTGGCGGCCTTCCTCGGCAGGGACGCACCGCAACGCAACCCCATTGGGGCGCTTACGGTACAGGTCTCCGTCGTGGAGGCAGTAGGACTTGGCCTGGCGAGCAATTCTCTCAGCTTCTGCATCTTCTTCGGGAAGGACTCGATCTTGCAGGTAGCGCTTGATCTCGTCGATCCAACCAGTGTCTTGGCGTACCAAAGTCATCAACAAGCGATCGCCTGAGGGCAACCCACAGTTTGGTGCTCCACTTGGTGGGGCTGGTGGGAGCTCCTCTTGAACGCTTATGTTGACCACTGGTTGCTTGACGGAGGCCTTGGCGAGTCTCTCCTCAAACACTCCAGGCTGCTGGGCTTCTCTCTTTGCTGCTCGCTTGGCGAGGTCATCGGCTTCTTGGTTCTCTCCTCGCGGAATATGCTTGAGTTCCATGCCCCTGAAGTGCTTCTCGAGCTTGCGTACCTCTTCAAGATAGGCCACCATGTAGGTGTCCTTAGGCGTGTAGCTTTTGTTGGAGAAGTTGACGAGGAGCTGAGAGTCGCCCTTGATGAGGATGCGCTTGATGCCGAGGGCGATGGCGGCTCTGAGCCCAGCGAGGAGGCCCTCGTATTCGGCGATGTTGTTGGAGACCTTGTCGTGGTCCTTGAAGCACAACTGGACGGCGTATAGCTTGTCGCCTGTTGGTGAGGTGAGGACAGCCCCAGCCCCTGCACTCCGGGCCGCGAAGGCGCCGTCGAAGTGCATGGTCCAGTAGCCGGGCTCTGTCTGTCCTGAGGTTGTAGCTTGTTCTTCTTGAGGCTCTTCTACGCGTGTGTCCGTCCATTCAGCCATGAAATCAGCTAGCGCCCTGCCCTTGATGACTCTTGTGGTGTCAAATTCCAGCTCGAAGGGTTGCAGCTCGATGCCCCAGCTCGCGACGCGATCTGTCGCGTTTGGGTTGCGCAGGACTTGCTCCAGGGGATATGAGGTGACCACCTTGATGGGGTGACCCTGGAAGTAGTGGCGCAGCTTTCTGGAGGCGCTGAGGAGCGAGAAGAGGAGCTTTTGCTGCATGGAGTAGCGCTCGCGAGCATCTCGTAGCACTGTGCTGACGAAGTACACGGGATGCTCGACGAGGGTAGTTGTAGGCGTGGCAGCAGTGGGCTCCTCTCGAGGCCCGGTGGAGTCCTTGTTGAGGGTCTCTTGAGGCCCTGCTTGTAGAGGCTGGGTGCTTGTCGAGGCTGCTTCCTTGTCGTGGAGTTCTGGGCTTGTCGAGGCGTGGCTCTGCTTGACGAGAACTGGCTCTTCCCTTTCAGCCACCAAGACCGCGCTTGCCGTCTGAGGGTGGCTGCAAGATACAGCTTCAGAGGCTCGCGAGGGCGTGGGGCAACCATGATGGGTGGGCTCGCCAGGTATTTCTTCAGATCCTCGAAGGCTTTTGCCGCTTCAGGGGTCCACTTGAAAGGACCAGACCGCTTCAATCTTGAAAAATGGCAGCGCCCTTTCGCCGAACTTGGAGATGAACCGGCCGAGGCTGGCCATACATCCCGCCAAGCGTTGCATGTCCTTGAGGCGACGAGGAGGCTGCATTTCTTCTATGGCCTTGATCTTGTCGGGGTTTGCTTCGATGCCGCGATGGGACACCAGGAACCCGAGGAGCTTGCCTGAAGGGACCCCGAAGACGCACTTGGCGGGGTTCAGCTTGATGTTCACCTTGCGCAGGTTGGCAAAGGTCTCCTCGAGGTCCTTGATGAGCGTGTCCTCCTCGCGAGTCTTGACCACGATGTCGTCGACGTAGGCCTCTGCATTCCTCCCCATTTGAGCCCCCAAGGCGATCCTCATGAGACGCTGGAAAGTGGCGCCGGCATCTTCAAGCCGAAGGGCATGCAGACGTAGCAAAAACACACCACAAGGGGTGAGAATGCTGTCTTCTCTCGTCTTCTTTTGCCATCTTGATCTGGTGGTAACCAGAGAAGGCATCCAGAAAACAGAGGAGTGCGCAGCCGGCGGGGTGGAGTCCACGATCTGGTCGATCCTCGGGAGGGGATAGGGGTCCTTGGGGCAGGCCTTGTTGAGGTCGGTGAAGTCGATGCAGAGGCGGCTTCCTCCGGTGTGCTTGGGAACGACAACACCGTTGGCGAGCAAGTGGGATGGACAACTTCTTGATGATGCTTGCTTTTCTTAACCTTTTCTACTTCCTTGACGATGAAATCTTGCTTTTCTGGCGCTTGACGTCGGCCTTTTGCTTCACGGGGCGTGCGTTTGGGCACACGGCTAAGTGGTGCTCGATCACTCCCTCGGTACGCTGGACATATCTGACGGTTGTCCATGCGAACATGTCAGAGTTTTGCCCTGAGGAAGGCGACGATGCGCGCTTTCCTATTTGGGAGGCAGGTTGGCGCCGATGGTGACGCTAGCCCCGAGCCGCTTGCTCCAGAGACACCTGCTTTGTCGCGGCCTTCTCCTGAGAGAACAGCTGCTCTCTTCTTCGCGGGGGGCCTCGGAGGGGTTCTTCGTCCTCGTCAGCAGGGGACGCCACCCGCGGCAGCCTTGTAGGCCGCTTGCGCAGCGTACAGGGCGTCAGAGACCACGCCGCGGATGACGATGGTGCCGCCCGAGCCAGGAGCTTGACGAGTTGTAGGCGTGGTGGGTGACTGCCATAAACTTGGCGAGGGCGGGGTAGCCGAGGATGGCGTTGTAGGGCAAGCCGATGTGCGCGACGTCGAAGTCGATCAGCTCGGTGCGGTAGTTGGCCTGTGTGCCAAAGGTGACTGCAAGCCTCACTTGCCCTAGAGGGTCGTGAGGCCCTCTGTCACCCCTGAGAAGGGCCTGGTGGGCATGAGCCGCTCGTAAGGCACCTGAAGCTTCTCGAAGGTCTCGACAGAGATGACGTTGAGGCCTGCACCCCCATCGATGAGCGTCTTGGAGACGGCGATGTTGTTGATGGTGGGGGTGCAAACCAGCGGGATGGTGCCAACAGCTGAGGTGGACTTGGGGTGGTCGCCGGAGTCGAAAGTGATGGGGTACTGGGACCACTTGAGGGGCCTGGAGGCCTCAACCCCGGAAGCGGCTGCCGCGACCTCGCGAGCGAGTTGCTTGAAGTGACGGTTGGAACTGGGGGACTGGGCCCCGCCGAGGATGCAAGCAGCGCCGCGAGGCACCTGGTAGCCCTCAGGAGTCTCGGCAGGGAGGTTATCGTTCGTGGGTTGAGCGGCGTTGGCCTGGGGGTTCTGCTGGTAGTGTTGTCGTAGTTGTTGTTCCAGCGTCGCCCCCTGCGGCCGCCGCGGCCGCCGCCGCGGCCACCGCGGCCTTGCTCCCCCTCGCGTGCTCGCGAGCCTCGCGAGCCTCGCGAAGCCTCTTCAGGTCGTAGCAGTCCTCGGTGGCGTGGGAGTGCCTGTTGTGGTAGATGCAGAAAGGGCGGTCATCCCTTCTTCTCGGTGCCCGCGGCTGAAGTGGCAGAGCGAGGCTGCTTGGCGTCGGGTTCGGCCGCGAGGACCGCGGTGGTCTTTGCGCTTCTCGCGAGGATTTCTTCTTCTTCTTGGAGCTCTCAGTGGGGTCCTCAGGCTCGTTCTTGACGAACAGGCGGCCCTCTTCAGCCTTGGCGCACTTGTCCGCCAAGTCGAAAAGCTTTGACGACGGTGGTGATGTTGTCGTGGATGCAAGCTTCTCGAGCATCCGCACGTCCGTGACTCCAGAATGGAAAGCCGAGATGACCTGTGCGTCTGTGGCGTTGGGAATCTTGTTCCGCACCTGGCTGAAGCGCTGGATGTACTTGCGGAGGGTTTCGCCAGGCTTCTGGCGCACGCCGCGGAGATCGTTGTACATGAGGCCGCGCTCGTACGTGCCCTTGAAGTTGGCGATGAAGCACTTGCAGAGGTCCTCCCAGGAGCCGATGGACTCGGCGGGGAGGTTGGTGAGCCATGAGGACGCAGAGTCCTTGAGAGCCATGGGGAACCAGTTCGCCATGACCTTGTCGTCGCCCCCGGCGGCCTGGATGGCCAGGGTGTGTAGAGCTGCAGGAACTCCAACGGGTTGTTCTTGCCGTCGTAGCGTGGAGGGAGGTCCGGCCTGAACTTGGTCGGCCAGACGACGCGGCGAAGGCTGCGGGTGAACGCAACCGTGGTGCCATAGGTGACCACGCCGTCGGCGAGGAGTGGCGCGGAGGTGACGCCCGGCGGCGGCGACGTCCTGGACGGCGCGGTTGTGGCGTTGTTGGCCGCGCTCGATGTTTACGCGGGCGTCCTCGGGGGCTCGCTGCACGATTTGGCAGTCGTGCGGCGACGAGGCGTGTGAAGCAGCGCGGTTGTCGCGGGGAGGAGCCCCCGCCGGAGCAGGTTGCGGTGGAGCTGGAGCGGGCGCGGGTTGGCGAGGTGGTGCAGGAGGAGCGCCTTGCGCTACGTCTCCCGCACGACCAGAGGGGACCAGCGAGCGAGACGGCGCGGGGGAGCGGCGACTGCGGGCGGCGCCGATGAGCTCGGAGAGGCGATGAAGCCAGGCTTCGTGAGCCTCCGGGTTGGGACGGTACCGCAGCAGNGTTTGCCCTGAGGAAGGCGACGAGCGCGCTTTCCTATTTGGGAGGCAGGTTGGCGCCGATGGTGACGCTAGCCCCCGAGCCGCTTGCCTCCAGAGACACCTGCTTTGTCGCGGCCTTCTCCTGAGAGAACAGCTGCTTCTTCTTCGCGGGGGCCTCGGGAGGGGTTCTTCGTCCTCGTCAGCAGGGGACGCCACCGCGGCAGCCTTGTAGGCCGCTTGCGCAGCGTACAGGGCGTCAGAGACCACGCCGCGGATGACGATGTGCCGCCCGAGCCAGGGAGCTTGACGAGGTTGTAGGCGTGGTGGGTGACTGCCATAAACTTGGCGAGGGCGGGGTAGCCGAGGATGGCGTTGTAGGGCAAGCCGATGTGCGCGACGTCGAAGTCGATCAGCTCGGTGCGGTAGTTGGCCTGCGTGCCAAAGGTGACTGCAAGCCTCACTTGCCCCAGAGGGGTCGTGAGGCCCTCTGTCACCCCTGAGAAGGGCCTGGTGGGCATGAGCCGCTCGTAAGGCACCTGAAGCTTCTCGAAGGTCTCGACAGAGATGACGTTGAGGCCTGCACCCCCATCGATGAGCGTCTTGGAGACGGCGATGTTGTTGATGGTGGGGGTGCAAACCAGCGGGATGGTGCCAACAGCTGAGGTGGACTTGGGGTGGTCGCCGGAGTCGAAAGTGATGGGGTACTGGGACCACTTAAGGGGCCTGGAGGCCTCAACCCCGGGAAGCGCTGCCGCGACCTCGCGAGCGAGTTGCTTGAAGTGACGGTTGGAACTGGGGGCCTGGGCCCCGCCGAGGATGCAAGCAGCGCCGCGAGGCACCTGGTAGCCCTCAGGAGTCTCGGCAGGGAGGTTATCGTTCGCGGGTTGAGCGGCGTTGGCCTGGGGGTTCTGCTGGTAGTTGTTGTCGTAGTTGTTGTTCCAGCGTCGCCCCCTGCGGCCGCCGCGGCTGCCGCCGCGGCCACCGCGGCCTTGTTCCCCCTCGCGTGCCTCGCGAGCCTCGCGAGCCTCGCGAAGCCTCTTGAGGTCGTAGCAGTCCTCGGTGGCGTGGGAGTGCCTGTTGTGGTAGATGCAGAAAGGGCGGTCATCCTTCTTCTCGGTGCCCGCGGCTGAAGTGGCAGCGCGAGGCTGCTTGGCATCGGGTTCGGCCGCGAGGACCGCGGTGGTCTTGCGCTTCTCGGAGGATTTCTTCTTCTTCTTGGAGCTCTCGGTGGGGTCCTCAGGCTCGTTTTTGACGAACAGGCGGCCCTCTTCCGCCTTGGCGCACTTGTCCGCCAAGTCGAAAAGCTTGACGACGGTGGTGATGTTGTCGTGGATGCCAAGCTTCTCGAGCATCCGCACGTCCGTGACTCCAGAATGGAAAGCCGAGATGACCTGTGCGTCTGTGGCGTTGGGAATCTTGTTCCGCACCTGGCTGAAGCGCTGGATGTACTTGCGGAGGGTTTCGCCAGGCTTCTGGCGCACGCCGCGGAGATCGTTGTACGTGAGGCCGCGCTCGTACGTGCCCTTGAAGTTGGCGATGAAGCACTTGCAGAGGTCCTCCCAGGAGCCGATGGACTCGACGGGGAAGTTGGTGAGCCATGAGGACGCAGAGTCCTTGAGAGCCATGGGGAACCAGTTCGCCATGACCTTGTCGTCGCCCCCGGCGGCCTGGATGGCCAGGGTGTAGAGCTGCAGGAACTCCAACGGGTTGTTCTTGCCGTCGTAGCGTGGAGGGAGGTCCGGCCTGAACTTGGTCGGCCAGACGACGCGGCGAAGGCTGCGGGTGAACGCAACCGTGGTTGCCATAGGTGACCACGCCGTCGGCGAGAGTGGCGCGGAGGTGACGCCCGGCGGCGGCGACTTCCTGGACGGCGCGGTTGTGGCGTTGTTGGCCGCGCTCGATGTTTACGCGGGCGTCCTCGGGGGCTCGCTGCACGATTTGGCAGTCGTGCGGCGACGAAGCGTGTGAAGCAGCGCGGTTGTCGCGGGGAGGAGCCCCCGCCGGAGCAGGTTGCGGTGGAGCTGGAGCGGGCGCGGGTTGGCGAGGTGGTGCAGGAGGAGCGCCTGGCGCTGCGTCTCCCGCACGACCAGAGGGGACCAGCGAGCGAGACGGCGCGGGAGCGGCGACGCGGGCGGCGCCGATGAGCTCGGAGAGGCGATGAAGCCAGGCTTCGTGAGCCTCCGGGTTGGGACGGTACCGCAGCAGCTCCTGCGCCATGAGGAGCGCAGTTGCCGGGCTGGGCGCAGGGCGGCCCAGCGAAGAGGCAGCACCGTCGCGCGACGGGTGAAGGGAGGAGGCTTCCTCTTCGCCGAGGTTGTCCTCGGTGTGGACGTCGTCGTCGTCCGCTGGGTGCTCGACGCGGGGCTCGGGGTCGACGTGGCGCTCCGGAGCAGTGCTTCCACGAGGGCGGCCGCGCTGCCTGCCGGCGGGAGGAGCAGTGGCAGCGCTGGCCGTCCGGCGAGCGAGACGCTCAGCGCGAGAGCCAGCCATGGTGGTGTCGAGGTTGAAGACGCGCCTCAGCCCCCTACCTGGCGCGCCAAATGTCAGAGAATAGGCCCAGGAACCGGGCGTATCTCACGGAGTAAGAATCGAGCAAGGGGCTGAACACGGAGTCAAACAACCTCCAACGTTCCACGGCGACGGTGCTCGTCGGGCTCGTCGGAGGGGAACACTGCAGAGAGGAACGCGCGGTATTACCCAGGTTCAGGGCCCTCTTGTGGAGGGTAAAGCCCCTACGTCCTGCTAGGCTGTATTGCTTGTAGAGGTTTTTGGTACAGGGTGAGCTTGTGGAGCTCGAGATGGCTGCCAATGGCTAAAACCCTAGATCTGTCCTAGCCCAAGGAAAATTGAACCCTTGGCACGGGAGTGCCCTCCCTCCTTTTATAGTCGTCTTGGTCCTCTTCCGCCCAAACATTTGGGCGGGAAGGGTTGCCACATCCCGACGAAGGAGGAGGCACGGTGCACCATAAAGGTGAAGTCCACCATAAAGGTAGAGCCCATGGACGCGGTCCACGGCAGGGGAGCAGCGTCACCAAAGCTGAAAAGAGGCACCGTCCAGCCAGGACGGTGGGCTGGCGCTGCAGACGTGGAACGGGTCCCGCGGTGACGTCGCCGTTGGAGCGTAGCTGCAGGCGGTTCTCCTTATCACCAAAGTGGCAAGTC
This sequence comes from Puccinellia tenuiflora, assembly GCA_012064385.1. NCBI lineage: Eukaryota > Viridiplantae > Streptophyta > Magnoliopsida > Poales > Poaceae > Puccinellia > Puccinellia tenuiflora. The sequence continues at coordinate 80,036 of QRDG01000061.1, read as the reverse complement.
TCGTTGTCCGCTTTGCTTGGTGCTGCTTTGTTGACCCCTTTATTCATCAGAACGGCAACTGGGGCGCTGTCGTCATCGCGCTTTGGCGCGCCAGTGACTCTGCGGGAAGCGCAGAGCCCATGTGCGCTCTGCCGCGGAGGCAGAGCTGGCTTCGAGAGGAAGGAAGCCTCTCGAGGCGAAAAGCCTCGGCAAGCTTCACGGCCCAGTCCTTAGCCGAAATCCTGGTGGCGCCTTGAGGCGCTTTCTTGTAGAGAAATCCCCTGTCGAGACTCGACAGGCTTGGAGAGCCTCTACAGGCCGAAGCCTGGTCCTTAGTGAAAATCAGGCTGAAGAGTCCCTTGGGCCCTGGCGGGCCGGCCCGTGGTACCCTGGTTTCCACTGTGCCGACAGTTTTAAATTAGTGTATATGCCCTTTTTGGGATTTGTTTTGTATTGTTGTTAAAGTAAAAATTGTTTTAAATGCATTTTGACTTCATGCATATTGTTACAAACCAGAAAACTTAGTGTGTTATTTTTCTTGTGATTTTAAATGCATTTCATACATTGCATATTTTATTGTATTGTTATTTTGTTTGTATGTTTATTTGGGTGTTTGCAATTTTGTTAGATTATTCGGAGAGTCACGAAGACTTTGGTGGTTGCTACTCTTGCTCCTCTTGTTGCCAAGGCAAGTGGCACACTTGCATATTTTGTCCTATTATTTTGATATATGCATGTGTAGTAATACTTGGAAAATAGCATGATAGGCTTATTAGTATTGCTATGCAAAAAAAACTGTTTAGAATAGTTTCTCCCTTTACTAGATGGTCTAGATGCACCTATTATAACTTGGTAGAATTATAGAAATGCTATGCAAAATGTTGTTTTTGTTTTTAAAGTAAAAATTCTACTAAGTTAAAGAACCTCCTGGGTGGATTTTGGCATTGCTTGGTGGTTTATGGTTGAGTGGCTACTCGGGACCATGTCTATGGTGTTTTTTCACCCGAGAATGGCTCACTTGTGGACGGCCACCCAGGGTCAAAGAGATCAACGTTACTCCGAGTTTAGTGAGCTTACCGTGCAGCCATATGTCATATGGGCTCTGGCTTGACTAAGTATGTAGTATGGAACCGACCCGGCCTGACAGGTGGTGGTAGAGGAATGTAGGTGGAGCGCGTCAGGACGGCAGTGGTCGGGAAAATACTTCGAAAAAGTCTCGTCTCCATCCTCTCCTTTCCTTTTCACTTCAAGAAGGTCAAGGTCAGAATGGGTTGATGGAGTCTTATGGTGAAAGTGCACAACCTCTACAGAGTGTCAATCTAAGTACTTAGCCGTGTCCCCGGTTACGGACGTTTCTGAGCAAGCTGGACGAGGATGTCAACGGAAGATCTCATCATTCTAATTTCTCTAAGTTAAAAATTTTGATGGGTGAACCAGGGTAGTTGAGACAATGGTTGTCATACCATACTTGTCTCGTATAGATGAAAAGTGTTTTGAAAAGAGATAGGGAAAATTGGCTTTATGCAAAATAGCCTTCAAACTCCACCAAGCCAAATATGCATACAGGTTACTAGAGTTGTTCCAATATGAGTCCACAAAGTGTCACTTGCCAGTTCCATTTTTATGGTTCTGACCCACCTTGTTGATACTTGTTATCAGGTTTTTCTGACGAAGAGTGAGGTTTCGTTAAGGGTTTCGAGTCTGCAACCAACATGTTCGCCTGTGGCACATGAAGATGATGGAGACTCATGGCTATTTTATTTCCGCTGTGCTAATCTTTGTAAAATGCTAGCCTTGAGCTATGCAAGTTGTAATGGATATTTGTAAATTCTGGATCATTCGTGTAATAAATTGATACAATGTTATGGTATTCATCGTAAACTGTGTGTGCTAGCGATTCGATCCAGGGACTAGCACTATACACAGGGATCTTGCCTATTTTACGTGCAGGTCCGCTACAGATGGTATCAGAGCACTGTGTTGCCTGTAGGTCGAAACCCTAGGTTTGGATAGAATTAGGTTGGCCTTAGGAGCAAAAACCTATTTTATACAACTATAAAAAAATTTACACTTTGTTCTTACAGTTTGCTTTTTGACTCGTAACACTTGTTCTAATCTTGTTTTTCATAAATCTTTGTAGATGGTCATTTTCACCCGCGTGAGCACTCCGAGTGACAATGAGGCCACTATGTTCGGGAGGCAACTGACGGGAGTCTGCAGAGTGGTGGGCCTTGTTCCTCCTATCTTCAGGGGCAGGATGATACCTTCGGACATACCCAATGTCCATCGCTGGGAGATTGAGACACATGTCCTACCTCGTGCCATTGGGACACCTACCGAGCCCATTCTCTACACGAAGGTCTACACTACCTGGGAGACAGGACTTCTGTTGGCTACGCGTGAGATCCTGTCACGCATTTGCGCGAAGTACTACGAGATGTTGCCCCTGAACTCCATCTATCGGGAATTTGGTAGACGTAATGCCAATGGACTACCGTACTGGAGTGATGAGGATCGCAAGAAAATGAGAGCGATGGAGTTACACTTAGAGGATCTGGAGGTGGTAGCCCACAGGACCGAAACTGTACTCCGCGCTGAGATGAGAATCGTAGATCGATCCAAGGAGTTGATCGGGAAGCAGAAGGAGGTGATTGCGATTGCAGAAGAGTTAGCAGCATGGAAGGACATCGAGAAGAAGAAACTCATGGAGGCTAACCAGAAGCTGGAGGCATAGAACCTGAAGCTGAAGAACAAGGTCGAGCGTCAGGAGTCCCTTATAGCTGCATTGCAGGAGCAGAGCGCCCATCTTGTGCAGGAGACAGCTGAGGGGAGTTCAAGCCAGAAGCGCCACAAGATCAGAGCCGCCACCGAGTTCCTTAGCAGGATCAAGGACGAGTAGTCGCCCACCCGACCTTAATAATTCATTAGACGATCTTGAGTCTTCGTATTGACCTACCGACTTGTGGTATGGCAGTACCATCGCTTTTGTTTTGCAAAACCTTGGTGTGATTTGTTTCCAAACGATTAGGTCGGCTTTTATCAAAAGTTTGTTTTAATTAGTTTTTCATGTGTGATGTTTGCTAGATGTTGTTTGTAAGATGATTGCTTGATCTGCTGTTTTGGGTAGGAGTATTTCCTTTAGATCTGTCTATCTCTACTCATCCCTGTTAAAACCAAACCAGATGTCTCACCCGCATTCCAACATCGACAAAAAGGAGAGCCACGTCAATCTGCGTATTGCTTTGCAACTCCTCGAAGCAGCTCAGATTCGAATGACTCAAGTGATGAAAGAAAGTCAAGCCAACAACCCCAATAAGGAGTTAACCACAATTATTCAACAATTGTTAAACAACCAAACTCAAATGGTGCAACTGATGGCGAGCAATATTAACCAGTTATCAAAGGTTGATGATGAGATCAAGGAGAATTTTATGGCAGGACCTCGAGTACGCAAAAGTTGTGGAGAATTAGGACACCTGTCCAAGGAGTGCCATGATGAGTGGCCCCATTGTGAAGCAAGTTATTTGGATAAAGGATATTCCATAACCCAAGTCACTTGCTTTTTGTGTGAAGGAACGAATCACATTCCTACACAGTGCCACCTTTACCCCATGGTACAGGAAGCAAACGACCACTTCAAGAAAGGGATACGCCAGGCTTTTCAGGAGAATGTGGACCTGAAAAATATCACCTGCTACACATGCAAAACAAAAGGACACTATTCATGGGATTGCTCAGAGAAGAAGGATGGTGATGGAGTCAAGCCAAAACAGTATCAAAATAGACTTACAATTCATGCCAATATGGAGGATGAGGCCAGACTCAGAACGCATTCCCACACATCCAAAGTCACCACCAGGTGTTGTTATTCATGTGAAGAGGAAGGTCATTTCTCACGAGATTGCCCTGTTATTAGAACAACAATGTTCCCAACGATTGAGGTAGATTATGATGAAGAAGATTATAGAGATCTGATCTTTCCAGAAAGACGAACAAAGAAGAGGAAGCATATTGCTAGCAAGCAATACTTAGGACCTTCACACAAGAGACACACTGAGTTTGCAGGAAGTAACGAACATAAGTTTGGGAACCATCATGGTAGTAGTAATGGCCATAATCAGCACGGTCTTAACCATAATGGTGGATTCAAAGGAGACAGTGGAAGAGACAAAGGAAATGTACAAAGTGGTCACAACAATGGAAATGGCCATCACCACCACAGCCATGAACCTAACAGAGATATCAGTCAAGTGACATGCTACAAGTGCAAGGATAAGGGACATTATGCTCACAAATGCCCAGAAAAGGAACTCCAGCATCACCAGCACTACATGAGGGAACAGAGAAGAAGGACCTCAGTCACGTACATTGTTATAAGTGCAAGGAGATGGGGCACTATTGCAGCGACTGTCCGGAATGGAAGGCTGCAAAAGCTGCCAATTCAACTTCTCTCAAGATGGGACACGTGAAGCATGTACATGAGGGAGCAGCATCAACCCAATAAAAGCCCAATACGAGCTTGGTTCCAGAATAATTTGTATTATGTAATCGGTGTTTTGATCCATTTATGAGTGGTACGTTCAATCATGTAATAATGGAAGACATATTTGACTCCAGTGGGAAATCAAGAGTAATCAGTTGGACCATAGCTCAAAGACAAGAGTTTTGCACTGCCCACAAAAGTTTCTTTTAAGGGTGGTAGCCCACCCATTTGCCTAAACCTAGAGAACCCAAACCTATCTTTCTTTCTAGCCTCTTCGAATCTCGGGACGAGATTCCTTTTAAGGGTGGTAGTATGTAACATCCCAAGATTTTCAAATTTTTGAAAAATCAGAAAAATCAAAAACTTTTTGAAAATTATTATATTTTGTTTTGGAAATCCAAAATCATGCATGCATTCATCTTTTTCTTGGCTTGTTGCATTTGAAATTTCAAAAGTTGGAATTCTATTTCCACTTTAAACCCTATTTGAGAAAATGATAAAAGGGGCCTATTATGCTCTCTTAAATATTTTGACTTTTATGATTTATTTATGGCCAAGTATAGTGCCAAAGTGTTCTGTTTAGTATAAGATTTATAAAAAGTATTTATTCAAATTATTTGGAAAAGATTTGAATTCATTTTGACTTTGGAAAATATCACCAATTACCATTTAAAATGCCTTAAGGGTATTTGTGGTAATTTATTTTGTGTAAAAATAAATAAAAATGAGTGTATCATGGTTTATACTACATGATATTACTTATATTATTTTTCTGGATTTTATTCGAGTTCAAAGGAAAATTATAAAACCATATTTTATAAATTAACATAAAGGTGCCAAATAGGCCTTTATGCATTATTTGAATTTTTTCAATATTTAAAAAAATTATGGAAAAGGTTCCAAAGTATTTAAAATGATTATTTTGATTTTACCAAATTAATTCAAATTTGTTTGAATCCATTTGGATGCTTATTTCAAAAGATACAAAAGTTTTCAGAAAATAGAAAAGGAGAAAGGACAAAAAAAAAAGCAAAAGCAGCCCGAGCCAGCCCAGCCCAAGCCGAGCCAGCCCGGCATCGTCCTAGCGCCGCGGCCCAGCAAGCAGCCCACCCGCGCCCTTCCCTCTCCCCTCTCACTGACGCACGGGACCCACATGTCAGCTCCGTCCCACGTCCGTGGGAGCTCGCCCGACGCCCGTCGATCTCCTCCTCTTGAATCCGCACTCACGCGAGTGCAAACGGCCGCGCCACCATGCGCATCTTAAACCCCTCCTCCTCCTCTCCTTTGCCCCATCCACTCCACCCAAGAGCCCCAGGCGCTCCATTACAACCGCCGCCGTCCGCCACGGCCGCCGGCCGATTCGTCGTTTCCGGTGAAGACCGGCAACCCCGCGCCCTCCCGTCACCTCCTACCTTTCCCTCCTTTTGTCGCGCATCATTTGACATACTGCGGCCTCGTTTTGATCCCCAGGACGACGCGTGAATCCTCGACCGTGCCCGGCCGCCGCCTCCCTCAACTCCGGCGAGGAATCGGAGGAGGACCGGAGCACCCCGTCGCCGTCCGCTTCGCCATAGGCACTGCCTCGTCCTCCTCTACCCAACGGTAACGAAAGCCCTCTCCCTAACCCTCTGGATGCGTCGGAACGCGCGATGCCGGCCCGTCGCCGCCGCTCGGCTAGGGTTCCGGCGAGAACGCGCCGCCCGATCCCGGCCATTCGCTTTCGGCCGTTAGATCTTGATCCTGCGGTCATGTTTTATTCTATTTAAAACGAATCGGTATGCACAGTCAGCATGCCCAGTCAGCACACAGTCAGCACCCTCAGCCAATCAGAGGCCGCCAAGTCAGATCCAGTCAGCAGCCACGTGGACAAGGATTTTCTGTGTATTTTCCTTATTAGTATTTTTCTGTCTGTTTTGCAGAAAAGCCCCTGCATCTTAGTTTTATCATAACTTTTTAGTGGTTCGGCCAAATTCAAATATTTTTATATATTTGAAATCCTTAGAACCAGTAGAATCTTTCTGGCGTTTTAGTTTTCTGTTTTGACATGTTTAAATTTATTCAAATTTCAAATGTGTTGTTTGAGTAAATTTGGCATAACTTTAGTTTAAAATAGCTTTTTGAGTGAATCCAATTGGGTTAGTTTAGTTTTGAAGTCCTCTATCCAGTAAGACCACTCCCATATTTTCTGTAATTATTTTGTTTAACAGTAGTTTTAAATTAGTGTATATGCCCTTTTTGGGATTTGTTTTGTATTGTTGTTAAAGTAAAAATTGTTTTAAATGCATTTTGACTTCATGCATATTGTTACAAACCAGAAAACTTAGTGTGTTATTTTTCTTGTGATTTTAAATGCATTTCATACATTGCATATTTTATTGTATTGTTATTTTGTTTGTATGTTTATTTGGGTGTTTGCAATTTTGTTAGATTATTCGGAGAGTCACGAAGACTTTGGTGGTTGCTACTCCTGTCACTCTTGTTGCCAAGGCAAGTGGCACACGTGCATATTTTGTCCTATTATTTTGATATATGCATGTGTAGTAATACTTGGAAAATAGCATGATAGGCTTATTAGTATTGCTATGCAAAAACTGTTTAGAATAGTTTCTCCCTTTACTAGATGGTCTAGATGCACCTATTATAACTTGGTAGAATTATAGAAATGCTATGCAAAATGTTGTTTTTGTTTAAAGTAAAAATTCTACTAAGTTAAAGAACCTCCTGGGTGGATTTTGGCATTGCTTGGTGGTTTATGGTTGAGTGGCTACTCGGGACCATGTCTATGGTGTTTTTCACCCGAGAATGGCTCACTTGTGGACGGCCACCCAGGGACAAAGAGATCAACGTTACTCCGAGTTTAGTGAGCTTACCGTGCAGCCATATGTCATATGGGCTCTGGCTTGACTAAGTATGTAGTATGGAACCGGCCCGGCCTGACAGGTGGTGGTAGAGGAATGTAGGTGGAGCGCGTCAGGACGGCAGTGGTCGGGAAAATACTTCGGAAAAGTCTCGTCTCCATCCTCTCCTTTCCTTTTCACTTCAAGAAGGTCAAGGTCAGAATGGGTTGATGGAGTCTTATGGTGAAAGTGCACAACCTCTGCAGAGTGTCAATCTAAGTACTTAGCCGTGTCCCCGGTTACGGACAATTCTGAGCAAGCTGGACGAGGACGTCGACGGAAGATCTCATCATTCTAATTTCTCTAAGTTAAAATTTTGATGGTGACACAAGGGTAGTTGAGACAATGGTTGTCATACCATACTTGTCTCGTATAGATGAAAAGTGTTTTGAAAAGAGATAGGGAAAATTGGCTTTATGCAAAATAGCCTTCAAACTCCACCAAGCCAAATATGCATATAGGTTACTAGAGTTGTTCCAATATGAGTCCACAAAGTGTCACTTGCCAGTTCCATTTTTATGGTTCTGACCCACCTTGCTGATACATGTTATCAGGTTTTTCTGACGAAGAGTGAGGTTTCGTTAAGGGTTTCGAGTCTGCAACCAACATGTTCGCCTGTGGCACATGAAGATGATGGAGACTCATTGCTATTTTATTTCCGCTGTGCTAATCTTTGTAAAATGCTAGCCTTGAGCTATGCAAGTTGTAATGGATATTTGTAAATTCTGGATCATTCGTGTAATAAATTGATACAATGTTATGGTATTCATCGTAAACTGTGTGTGCTAGCGATTCGATCCAGGGACTAGCACTATACACAGGGATCTTGCCAATTTTAAGTGCAGGTCCGCTACAGATGGTATCAGAGCACTGTGTTGCCTGTAGGTCGAAACCCTAGGTTTGGATAGAATTTTAGGTTGGCCTTAGGAGCAAAAACCTATTTTATACAACTATAAAAAGTTTACACTTTGTTCTTTCCGTTTGCTTTTTGACTCTTTCCTAGTAACACTTGTCCCAATCTTGTTTCTCTTAAATATTTGTAGATGGTCATTTTCACCCGCGTGAGCACTCCGAGTGACAATGAGGCCACTATGTTCGGGAGGCAACTGACGGGAGTCTGCAGAGTGGTGGGCCTTGTTCCTCCTATCTTCAGGGGCAGGATGATACCTTCGGACATACCCAATGTCCATCGCTGGGAGATTGAGACACATGTCCTACCTCGTGCCATTGGGACACCTACCGAGCCCATTCTCTACACTAAGGTCTACACTACCTGGGAGACAGGACTTCTGTTGGCTACGCGTGAGATCCTGTCACGCATTTGCGCGAAGTACTACGAGATGTTGCCCCTGAACTCCATCTACCGGGAATTTGGTAGACGTAATGCCAATGGACTACCGTACTGGAGTGATGAGGATCGCAAGAAAATGAGAGCGATGGAGTTACACTTAGAGGATCTGGAGGTGGTAGCCCACAGGACCGAAACTGTACTCCGCGCTGAGATGAGGATCGTAGATCGATCCAAGGAGTTGATCGGGAAGCAGAAGGAGGTGATTGCGATTGCAGAAGAGTTAGCAGCATGGAAGGACATCGAGAAGAAGAAACTCATGGAGGCTAACCAGAAGCTGGAGGCAGAGAACCTGAAGCTGAAGAACAAGGTCGAGCGCCAGGAGTCCCTTATAGCTGCATTGCAGGAGCAGAGTGCCCGTCTTGTGCAGGAGACAGCCGAGGGGAGTTCAAGCCAGAAGCGCCGCAAGATCAGAGCCGCCACCGAGTTCCTTAGCAGGATCAAGGACGAGTAGTCGCCCACCCGACCTTAATAATTCATTAGACGATCTTGAGTCTTCGTATTGACCTACCGACTTGTGGTATGGCAGTACCATCGCTTTTGTTTTGCAAAACCTTGGTGTGATTTTTACTTCCAAACGACTAGTTCGCTTTTATCGAAAGTTTGTTTTAATTAGTGTTTCATGTGTGATGTTTGCTAGATGTTGTTTGTAAGATGATTTGCCTTGATCTGCTGTTTTTTTTTGGGTAGGAGTATTTCCTTTAGATCTGTCTATCTCTACTCATCCCTGTTAAAACCAAACCAGATGTCTCACCCGCATTCCAACTTCGACAAAAAGGAGAGCCACGTCAATCTGCGTATTGCATTGCAACTCCTCGAAGCAGCTCAGATTCGAATGACTCAAGTGATGAAAGAAAGTCAAGCCAACAACCCCAATAAGGAGTTAACCACAATTATTCAACAACTGTTAAACAACCAGACGCAAATGGTGCAGCTGATGGCGAGCAATATTAACCAGTTATCACCGGTTGATGATGAGATCAAGGAGAATTTAGTGTGAAGGAACGAATCACATTCCTACGCAGTGCCACCTTTACCCCATGGTACAGGAAGCAAAGGACCACGTCAAGAAAGGGATACGCCAGGCTTTTCAGGAGAATGTGGACCTGAAAAATATCACCTGCTACACATGCAAAACAAAAGGACACTATTCATGGGATTGCTCAGAGAAGAAGGATGGTGATGGAGTCAAGCCAAAACAGTATCAAAATAGACTTACAATTCATGCCAATATGGAGGATGAGGCCAGACTCAGAACTCATTCCCACACATCCAAAGTCACCACCAAGTGTTGTTATTCATGTGAAGAGGAAGGTCATTTCTCACGAGATTGCCCTGTTATTAGAACAACAATGTTCCCAACGATTGAGGTAGATTATGATGAAGAAGATTATAGAGATCTGATCTTTCCAGAAAGACGAACAAAGAAGAGGAAGCATATTGCTAGCAAGCAATACTTAGGACCTTCACACAAGAGACACACTGAGTTTGCAGGAAGTGGAGCCTCAGTCACGTACATTGTTATAAGTGCAAGGAGATGGGGCACTATTGCAGCGACTGTCCGGAATGGAAGGCTGCAAAAGCTGCCAATTCAACTTCTCTCAAGATGGGTCACGTGAAGCTGTACATGAGGGAGCAGCATCAACCCAATAAAAGCCCAATACGAGCTTGGTTCCAGAATAATTTGTATTATGTAATCGGTGTTTTGATCCATTTATGAGTGGTACGTTCAATCATGTAATAATGGAAGACATATTTGACTCCAGTGGGAAATCAAGAGTAATCAGTTGGACCATAGCTCAAAGACAAGAGTTTTGCACTGCCCACAAAAGTTTCTTTTAAGGGTGGTAGCCCACCCATCTGCCTAAACCTAGAGAACCCAAACCTATCTTTCTTTCTAGCCTCTTCGAATCTCGGGACGAGATTCCTTTTAAGGGTGGTAGTATGTAACATCCCAAGATTTTCAAATTTTTGAAAAATCAGAAAAATCAAAAACTTTTTGAAAATTATTATATTTTGTTTTGGAAATCCAAAATCATGCATGCATTCATCTTTTTCTTGGCTTGTTGCATTTGAAATTTCAAAAGTTGGAATTCTATTTCCACTTTAAACCCTATTTGAGAAAATGATAAAAGGGGCCTATTATGCTCTCTTAAATATTTTGACTTTTATGATTTTATTTTATGGCCAAGTATAGTGCCAAAGTGTTCTGTTTAGTATAAGATTTCTAAAAAGTATTTATTCAAATTATTTGGAAAAGATTTGATTTCATTTTGACTTTGGAAAATATCACCAATTACCATTTAAAATGCCTTAAGGGTATTTGTGGTAATTCTTTTGTGTAAAAATAAATAAAAATGAGTGTATCATGGTTTATACTACATGATATTACTCATATTATTTTTCTGGATTTTATTCGAGTTCAAAGGAAAATTATAAAACCAAATTTTATAAAATGACATAAAGGTGCCAAATAGGCCTTTATGCATTATTTGAATTTTTCAATATTTAAAAAAATTATGGAAAAGGTTCCAAAGTATTTAAAATGATTATTTTGATTTTACCAAATTAATTCAAATTTGTTTGAATCCATTTGGATGCTTATTTCAAAAGATACAAAAGTTTTCAGAAAATAGAAAAGGAGAAAGGACAAAAAAAAAAAGAGCCAGGCCGGCCGAACCAGCTCAGCCCGAGCCAGCCCAGCAGCAGCCCGGCATCGTCCTAGCGCCGCGGCCCAGCAAGCAGCCCACCCGCGCCCTTCCCTCTCCCCTCTCACTGACGCACGGGACCCACATGTCAGCTTCGTCACCGTCCGTGGGAGCTCGCCCGACGCCCGTCGATCTCCTCCTCTTGAATCCGCACTCACGCGAGTGCAAACGGCCGCGCCACCATGCGCATCTTAAACCCCTCCTCCTCCTCTTCCGTTTGCCCCACACCACTCCACCCAAGAGCCACGAGGCTGCCCGCAATCAACCGCCGCCGTCCGCCACGGCCGCCGGCCGATTTCGTCGTTTCCGGTGAAGACCGGCAACCCCGCGCCCTCCCGTCACCTCCTACCTTTCCCTCCTTTTGTCGCGCATCATTTTGACATACTGCGGCCTCGTTTTGATCCCCAGGACGACGCGTGAATCCTCGACCGTGCCCGGCCGCCGCCTCCCTCAACTCCGGCGAGGAATCGGAGGAGGACCGGAGCACCCCGTCGCCGTCCGCTTCGCCATAGGCACTGCCTCGTCCTCCTCTACCCAACGGTAACGAAAGCCCTCTCCCTAACCCTCTGGATGCGTCGGAACGCGCGATGCCGGCCCGTCGCCGCCGCTCGGCTAGGGTTCCGGCGAGAACGCGCCGCCCGATCCCGGCCATTCGCTTTCGGCCGTTAGATCTTGATCCTGCGGTCATGTTTTATTCTATTTAAAACGAATCGGTATGCACAGTCAGCATGCCCAGTCAGCACACAGTCAGCACCCTCAGCCAATCAGAGGCCGCCAAGTCAGATCCAGTCAGCAGCCACGTGGACAAGGATTTTCTGTGTATTTTCCTTATTAGTATTTTTCTGTCTGTTTTGCAGAAAAGCCCCTGCATCTTAGTTTTATCATAACTTTTTAGTGGTTTGGCCAAATTCAAATATTTTTATATATTTGAAATCCTTAGAACCTGTAGAATCTTTCTGGCGTTTTAGTTTTCTGTTTTGACATGTTTAAATTTATTCAAATTTCAAATGTGATATTTGAGTAAATTTGGCATAACTTTAGTTTAAAAATAGCTTTTTGAGTGAATCCAATTGGGTTAGTTTAGTTTTGAAGTCCTCTGTCCAGTAAGACCACTCCCATATTTTCTGTAATTATTTTGTTTAACAGTAGTTTTAAATTAGTGTTTATGCCCTTTTTGGGATTTGTTTTGTATTGTTGTTAAAGTAAAAATTGTTTTAAATGCATTTTGACTTCATGCATATTGTTACAAACCAGAAAACTTAGTGTGTTATTTTTCTTGTGATTTTAAATGCATTTCATACATTGCATATTTTATTGTATTGTTATTTTGTTTGTATGTTTATTTGGGTGTTTGCAATTTTGTTAGATTATTCGGAGAGTCACGAAGACTTTGGTGGTTGCTACTCCTGTCACTCTTGTTGCCAAGGCAAGTGGCACACTTGCATATTTTGTCCTATTATTTTGATATATGCATGTGTAGTAATACTTGGAAAATAGCATGATAGGTTTATTAGTATTGCTATGCTAAAACTGTTTAGAATAGTTTCTCCCTTTACTAGATGGTCTAGATGCACCTATTATAACTTGGTAGAATTATAGAAATGCTATGCAAAATGTTGTTTTTGTTAAAGTAAAAATTCTACTAAGTTAAAGAACCTCCTGGGTGGATTTTGGCATTGCTTGGTGGTTTATGGTTGAGTGGCTACTCGGGACCATGTCTATGGTGTTTTTCACCCGAGAATGGCTCACTTGTGGACGGCCACCCAGGGACAAAGAGATCAACGTTACTCCGAGTTTAGTGAGCTTACCGTGCAGCCATATGTCATATGGGCTCTGGCTTGACTAAGTATGTAGTATGGAACCGGCCCGGCCTGACAGGTGGTGGTAGAGGAATGTAGGTGGAGCGCGTCAGGACGGCAGTGGTCGGGAAAATACTTCGGAAAAGTCTCGTCTCCATCCTCTCCTTTCCTTTTCACTTCAAGAAGGTCAAGGTCAGAATGGGTTGATGGAGTCTTATGGTGAAAGTGCACAACCTCTGCAGAGTGTCAATCTAAGTACTTAGCCGTGTCCCCGGTTACGGACGATTCTGAGCAAGCTGGACGAGGACGTCAACGGAAGATCTCATCATTCTAATTTCTCTAAGTTAAAATTTTGATGGGTGAACCAGGGTAGTTGAGACAATGGTTGTCATACCATACTTGTCTCGTATAGATGAAAAGTGTTTTGAAAAGAGATAGGGAAAATTGGCTTTATGCAAAATAGCCTTCAAACTCCACCAAGCCAAATATGCATATAGGTTACTAGAGTTGTTCCAATATGAGTCCACAAAGTGTCACTTGCCAGTTCCATTTTTATGGTTCTGACCCACCTTGTTGATACATGTTATCAGGTTTTTCTGACGAAGAGTGAGGTTTCGTTAAGGGTTTCGAGTCTGCAACCAACATGTTCGCCTGTGGCACATGAAGATGATGGAGACTCATTGCTATATTTATTTCCGCTGTGCTAATCTTTGTAAATGCTAGCCTTGAGCTATGCAAGTTGTAATGGATATTTGTAACTCTGGATCATCGTGTAATAAATTGATACAATGTTATGGTATTCATCGTAAACTGTGTGTGCAAATGAATCGATCCAGGGGATTTGCACTATACACAGGGATCTTGCCTATTTTAAGTGCAGGTCCGCTACAGATGGTATCAGAGCACTGTGTTGCCTGTAGGTCGAAACCCTAGGCTTGGATAGAATTAGGTCGGCCTTAGGAGCAAAAACCTATTTTATACAACTATAAAAAGTTTTACACTTTGTTCTTACAGTTTGCTTTTTGACTCGTAACACTTGTTCTAATCTTGTTTTTCATAAATCTTTGTAGATGGTCATTTTCACCCGCGTGAGCACTCCGAGTGACAATGAGGCCACTATGTTCGGGAGGCAACTGACGGGAGTCTGCAGAGTAGTGGGCCTTGTTCCTCCTATCTTCAGGGGCAGGATGATACCTTCGGACATACCCAATGTCCATCGCTGGGAGATTGAGACACATGTCCTACCTCGTGCCATTGGGACACCTACCGAGCCCATTCTCTACACTAAGGTCTACACTACCTGGGAGACAGGACTTCTGTTGGCTACGCGTGAGATCCTGTCACGCATTTGCGCGAAGTACTACGAGATGTTGCCCCTGAACTCCATCTATCGGGAATTTGGTAGACGTAATGCCAATGGACTACCGTACTGGAGTGATGAGGATCGCAAGAAAATGAGAGCGATGGAGTTACACTTAGAGGATCTGGAGGTGGTAGCCCACAGGACCGAAACTGTACTCCGCGCCGAGATGAGGATCGTAGATCGAGCCAAGGAGTTGATCGGGAAGCAGAAGGAGGTGATTGCGATTGCAGAAGAGTTAGCAGCATGGAAGGACATCGAGAAGAAGAAACTCATGGAGGCTAACCAGAAGCTGGAGGCAGAGAACCTGAAGCTGAAGAACAAGGTCGAGCGCCAGGAGTCCCTTATAGCTGCATTGCAGGAGCAGAGTGCCCGTCTTGTGCAGGAGACAGCCGAGGGGAGTTCAAGCCAGAAGCGCCGCAAGATCAGAGCCGCCACCGAGTTCCTTAGCAGGATCAAGGACGAGTAGTCGCCCACCCGACCTTAATAATTCATTAGACGATCTTGAGTCTTCGTATTGACCTACCGACTTGTGGTATGGCAGTACCATCGCTTTTGTTTTGCAAAACCTTGGTGTGATTTTACTTTCCAAACGACTAGTTCGCTTTCTACCAAAAGTTTGTGTTGAACTTTTGTTTGATGTGTTGTTTGCTATTGGCGTTAAGATGTTCTTGATATGCGGTTAGGGAGTATTTTTTCCTTTAGATCTGTCTATCTCTACTCATCCCTGTTAAAACCAAACCAGATGTCTCACCCGCATTCCAACTTCGACAAAAAGGAGAGCCACCTCAAGCTGCCTTATGCTTGAAACTCCTCGAAGCAGCTCAGATTCGAATGACTCAAGTGATGAAAGAAAGTCAAGCCAACAACCCCAATAAGGAGTTAACCACAGTTATTCAACAACTGATAAACAACCAAACTCAATTGGTGCAACTGATGGCAAGCAATATTAACCAGTTATCACCGGTTGATGATGAGATAAAGGAGAATTTTATGGCAGGACCTCGAGTATGCAAAAGTTGTGGAGAATTAGGACACCTGTCCAAGGAGTGCCATGATGAGTGGCCCCATTGTGAAGCAAGTTATTTGGATAAAGGATATTCCATAACCCAAGTCACTTGCTTTGTGTGTGAAAGAACGAATCACATCCTACACAGTGCCACCTTTACCCCATGGTACAGGAAGCAAGGACCACGTCAAGAAGGGATACGCCCAGGCTTTCAGGAGAATGTGGACCTGGAAAATATCACCTGCTAGCACATGCAAACAAAGGGACACATTCATGGGATTGCTCAGAGAAGAAGGATGGTGATTGGAGTTCCAAGCCAAACAGTATCAAAATAGACTTACAATTCATGCTAAGATGGAGGATGAAGCCAGACTCAGAACTCATTCCCACACATCCAAAGTCACCACCAAGTGTTGTTATTCATGTGAAGAGGAAGGTCATTTCTCACGAGATTGCCCTGTTATTAGAACAACAAAGTTCCCAACGATTGAGGTAGATTATGATGAAGAAGATTATAGAGATCTGATATTTTCAGAAAGAACAACAAAGAAGAGGAAGCATCTCGCTAGCAAGCACTACTTAGAACCTTCACACAAGAGACACACTGAGTTTGCAGGAAGTGATGAACATAAGTTTGGGAACCATCATGGTACTGGCCATAATCAGCATGGTCATAACCATAATGGTGGATTCAAAGGAAACAATGGAAAAGTCAAAGGGACGGTACAAAGTGGTCACAACAATGGAAATGGCCATCACCACCACAGCCATGAACCTAACAGAGATATCAGTCAAGTGACATGCTACAAGTGCAAGGATAAGGGACATTATGCTCACAAATGCCCAGAAAAGGAACTCCAGCATCACACCAGCAACTTACATGAGGAGGGAAACAACAAGAAGAAGAAGGACCTCAGTCACGTACAGTGTTATAAGTGCAAGGAGATGGGGCACTATTGCAGCGACTGTCCGGAATGGAAGGCTGCAAAAGCTGCCAATTCAACTTCTCTCAAGATGGGACACGTGAAGCATGTACATGAGGGAGCAGCATCAACCCAATAAAAGCCCAATACGAGCTTGGTTTTCAGAATAATTTGTATTATGTAATATGTGTTTTGATCCAATTATGAGTGGTACGTTCAATCATGTAATAATGGAAGACATATTTGACTCCAGTGGGAAATCAAGAGTAATCAGTTGGACCATAGCTCAAAGACAAGAGTTTTGCACTATCCACAAAAGTTTCTTTTAAGGGTGGTAGCCCACCCATCTGCCTAAACCTAGAGAACCCAAACCTATCTTTCTTTCTAGCCTCTTCGAATCTCGGGGACGAGATTCCTTTTAAGGGTGGTAGTATGTAACATCCCAAGATTTTCAAATTTTTGAAAAATCAGAAAAATCAAAAACTTTTTGAAAATTATTATATTTTGTTTTGGAAATCCAAAATCATGCATGCATTCATCTTTTTCTTGGCTTGTTGCATTTGAAATTTCAAAAGTTGGAATTCTATTTCCACTTTAAACCCTATTTGAGAAAATGATAAAAAGGGGCCTATTATGCTCTCTTAAATATTTTGACTTTTATGATTTTATTTTATGGCCAAGTATAGTGCCAAAGTGTTCTGTTTAGTATAAGTTTTCTAAAAAGTATTTATTCAAATTATTTGGAAAAGATTTGATTTTATTTTGACTTGGAAAATATCACCAATTACCATTTAAAATGCCTTAAGGGTATTTGTGGTAATTTATTTTGTGTAAAAATAAATAAAAATGAGTGTATCATGGTTTATACTACATGATATTACTCATATTATTTTTCTGGATTTTATTCGAGTTCAAAGGAAAATTATAAAACCACATTTTATAAAATGACATAAAGGTGCCAAATAGGCCTTTATGCATTATTTGAATTTTTCAATATTTAAAAAAATTATGGAAAAGGTTCCAAAGTATTTAAAATGATTATTTTGATTTTACCAAATTAATTCAAATTTGTTTGAATCCATTTAGATGCTTATTTCAAAAGATACAAAAGTTTTCAGAAAATAGAAAAGGAGAAAGGACAAAAAAAAAAAAGAGCCAGGCCGGCCGAACCAGCTCAGCCCGAGCCAGCCCAGCAGCAGCCCGGCATCGTCCTAGCGCCGCGGCCCAGCAAGCAGCCCACCCGCACCCTTCCCTCTCCCCTCTCGCTGACGCACGGGACCCACATGTCAGCATCGTCACCGTCCGTGGGAGCTCGCCCGACGCCCGTCGATCTCCTCCTCTTGATTCCGCACTCACGCGAGTGCTAACGGCAACACCACCGTGCGCCTCTTAAACCCCTCCTCCTCCTCTTCCTTTGCCCCCTCATCCCGCTCCAAACCGTGCCGCCAGGCCGGAGAAATTCATCGCCGGAGTTCCGCCTACCGCCGCCGTGAAGCTTCATTTCCGGCGAGCTCCGACGACCCTGCCTTCTCCCTCTGTTCCTTTCTTCTCCTTTTAGCCGTGCGCAACTCCCTGACATCATGCGGTATTTTTATTTGCCGCAGAACGACGCGCACATCACGACCACTGTCGACCGCCGCGGGAGCCAACTCCGGCGAGGAATTGTCGTCGAGCCGTGCACCCCACCGCCGCCAGCCACCACCGAGACCGTCTAGTCGTCCTGCACGTCCAGGTATGACGAGTCCGTCCTAGCTCGCCGTAGTTTCTTCGAAACGCGCCTCGCCGTGCCGTCACCGCCGTCGGCCACCGCGCGGCCTAACCCTAGCGCCGCCGGTACGGTACGGGTCAATTAGACTGAGCCGTTGGATCTAGATCCAGCGGCTATTTGTAATTTTTATTTACCGATCGGTACGCTGACGTGGCAGCACAGTCAGCAGCCCAGTCAGCGTACAGTCAGCAGACCGAGCCAATAGGAAGCTGCCATGTGGCAGGGCATTTCTGGTATTTTCCTGATTTAGTTTATCTGTCTGTTTTGCAGAAAAGACCCTGCATCTTAGATCTATCATATCTTTTTAGTGGTTCGGCCAAATTCAAATATTTTTATATATTTGAAATCCTTAGAACCAGTAGAATCTTTCTGGCGTTTTAGTTTTCTGTTTTGACATGTTTAAATTTATTCAAATTTCAAATGTGATATTTGAGTAAATTTGGCATAACTTTAGTTTAAAAATAGCTTTTTGAGTGAATCCAATTGGGTTAGTTTAGTTTTGAAGTCCTCTGTCCAGTAAGACCACTCCCATATTTTCTGTAAATATTTTGTTTAACAGTAGTTTTAAATTAGTGTTTATGCCCTTTTTGGGATTTGTTTTGTATTGTTGTTAAAGTAAAAATTGTTTTAAATGCATTTTGACTTCATGCATATTGTTCACAACCAGAAAACTTAGTGTGTATATTTTCTTGTGATTTAAATGCATTTCATACATTGCATATTTATTGTATTGTTATTTTGTTTGTATGTTTATTTGGGTGTTTGCAATTTTGTTAGATTATTCGGAGAGTCACGAAGACTTTGGTGGTTGCTGCTCCTGTCACTCTTGTTGCCAAGGCAAGTGGCACACTTGCATATTTTGTCCTATTATTTTGATATATGCATGTGTAGTAATACTTGGAAAATAGCATGATAGGCTTATTAGTATTGCTATGCTAAAAACTGTTTAGAATAGTTTCTCCCTTTACTAGATGGTCTAGATGCACCTATTATAACTTGGTAGAATTATAGAAATGCTATGCAAAATGTTGTTTTTGTTTAAAAGTAAAAATTCTACTAAGTTAAAGAACCTCCTGGGTGGATTTTGGCATTGCTTGGTGGTTTATGGTTGAGTGGCTACTCGGGACCATGTCTATGGTGTTTTTCACCCGAGAATGGCTCACTTGTGGACGGCCACCCAGGGACAAAGAGATCAACGTTACTCCGAGTTTAGTGAGCTTACCGTGCAGCCATATGTCATATGGGCTCTGGCTTGACTAAGTATGTAGTATGGAACCGGCCCGGCCTGACAGGTGGTGGTAGAGGAATGTAGGTGGAGCGCGTCAGGACGGCAGTGGTCGGGAAAATACTTCGGAAAAGTCTCGTCTCCATCCTCTCCTTTCCTTTTCACTTCAAGAAGGTCAAGGTCAGAATGGGTTGATGGAGTCTTATGGTGAAAGTGCACAACCTCTGCAGAGTGTCAATCTAAGTACTTAGCCGTGTCCCCCGGTTACGGACGATTCTGAGCAAGCTGGACAAGGACGTCAACGGAGGATCTCATCATTCCATTTCCTAAGTTAAAATTTTGATGGGTGAACAAGGGTAGTTGAGACAATGGTTGTCATACCATACTTGTCTCGTATAGATGAAAAGTTGTTTTGAAAGAGATAGGGAAAAATTGGCTTTATGCAAAATAGCCTTCAAACTCCACCAAGCCAAATATGCATACAGGTTACTAGAGTTGTTCCAATATGAGTCCACAAAGTGTCACTTGCCAGTTCCATTTTATATGGTTCTGACCCACCTTGTTGAATATCTTTTATCAGGTTGTTCTGACGAAGAGTGAGGTTTCGTTAAGGGTTTCGAGTCTGCAACCAACATGTTTCGCCTGTGGCTACATGAAGATTGGGACTCCATGCAATAATATTTAGTCTTCCGCTGTTATTTCTGTTTTATGCTAGCTTAGAGCTATGCAAGGTTGTAATGGTTATTTTGACTCTGGATTCAATCGTGTAATAAATTGATACAATGTTGTGATATTTCATCGTAAACTGTGTGTGCAAATGAATCGATCCAGGGTTTGCACTATACACAGGGATCTTGCCTATTTTTAAGTGCAGGTCCGCTACAGACGGCTGAGGCTGCGGAGGAGATGCCTGACACGGCGGAGACGGCTGAGGCTGAGTGGAGACGGCTGACGCGGCGGAGGAGATGGCTGACGCTGCGGAGGAGACGGCTGACGGCGGAGACGGCTGAGTGCGGAGACGGCTGACGCGGCGGAGACGGCTGAGGCGGCGGAGACGGTGACCTTGGCTTCCAATTTGGAAGCACAATGTGTTCCTTCCACCATAGAACAGTAGTTTTTCTACCATACCTCAGTGCAGTCTCGCCTTCACCCGTAGGGTAGTCAAGCTGCAGATCCTCGTATCCTTTCATGACTTCATCCACTACGACAATAGAATATCCATCTGGAATCGGCCGCGAATGGTAAGTACCATTAGTTACAGCAGCTAAGACTACGCCGACCGCCACCTTCACGGTTATGTTCATCAATGGAGCATGTAGCTCACAATTTTCCCTCTCCGTGATATCATCCACGGGGTAGCGACGAGCCGAGATATCTGGCCGAAAGAGCTCCGTGGAAGCCACGCTGCTTTTCCGCTGAGATGGTGGGCCGCTATCTTGCTGAGAAGGATCTTCGTGCCGTGAGCTTCCGGGTGGTAAGTGAATCAAGGATCTGCTGCTGCCTAGTTAATCTATCTTCAATCTGCTTCAGCCGATCTGCCTCCTCTGCCTTCTTCCTCCCTCGGCTTCTATAACTGTCAGCGTCATCTGGAAATCCATACTTCCACGGTACGGAGCCTTCTGTGCCTCGTGTCCGACCTTTGTGTTCTGGATTCCCGAGGGCCCGTGACAGCTCGTCCTTCTCTCTGTTTGGAACGAACTCCCCGGCTTCTACCTCCTTCATTATCTTCTGAAGTTCAGCGAGAGGGGTTGCAAGTTGTGCTTTTGTAAAGATGCACTTCCCTGTTTCTGGGTGCAACGTTCCCCCATGCCCGAAGAACCAAAGTTTTGCCCGATCAGCCCCCAGCTGCGTCTCAGGAATTATCCCTTGTTCAAGCAGGGCGTTCTCAAGTCTCTCCACCTTAGGCTTGATAGCCCTGTAGCCACCTGACCCCATGCTATGGTGATATTCCTTCTTGGAAGCATTTTTCTTATTAGTTGCTGACCTTTTCTTAGCCTCGTCAGATTCTTGTACTTGACAAATTCCTCCCACTGATCCCTTAGCTTTTCATACGCTCCAGTGAACTCCGGAGTCTTTTTTTGAAGGACAAAGTCCTTGTGCAATCTTTTCTTCCAGTTTGCAAATTGTTCGGCCATCTTCTTCAGTGCCCACTCCTTGACCTTTTTCTCTATGGGATCCACGTAATTTGGATCCTCCTCCTCTAACGGATGAGCGTCGTCGTCTTGACGAGGAAGCGTGAAATTAGCCATTAGCGTCGTCCAAAGATTTTCTTTCACTCTATCGTCAACAAAAGTGAGAGACGAGCGTTCTGTCGCCTTCGGCTCATTCCATTCTTGAGTGGTGATCGGGACGTTGTCCCTAACAACAACTCCGCACTGACTTACAAACTTGACAAAATGTGTCAGCGGTCTGCCATCTGGAGCTACTGCTTCGATCTTGTATCTCTCTTCTTTATCACACCTTTTGGATGGGCCTCGTTTGGGGATAGAAGAAGATTTGCTCGATCCGGAGGGCTAAAAGAAGAAAGATCGTTAATGCATATATATATATATATGAATCAAATAGTGGATTTAGTCAATATAGGGTTAGTTAATATACCGCGCCGGAGTTTGTAGTAATAATTGTCCGGTCACCATCATCACCGGATGCCTCAGCTTCTATCTGCGCTCCCTCGCCGGAGTCGTTCAGAAAGCTCGAGGTGAACTCCAACTCATCTTCACCGCGGATAATATCTTGCAATATGTTCTCCTGATTTTCGTCTCTGTTGTGATCCATAGTTTCTGCAAGGACAATTGACCGGGTGGTTAATGAAAATTAACCCAATTCTTATTCTTATTCTTATTCTTTTAATTCTATTCTTATTCTTATTCTACACTAATTATTAAAATAGCTAACAATTGCTAACACTAATTATTATAAACAATCTACTAAATAAAATAGCTAAAAAAAAAACATTATTAAAATAGCTAACAATTGCTAACACTAATTAATACAAAGCTAACATTTCAAAATAGCTAACATTGCTAACATTATTAATAAAATAGCTAACAATTGCTAACACTAATTAATACAAATTGCTAACATTTCAAAATAGCTAACATTTTAATTATTCAAAATAGCTAACATTATTTAAAATAGCTAACAATTGCTAACACTAATTAATACAAATTGCTAACACAATTGCTAACACTAATTATTAAAATAGCTAACAATTGCTAAATGATGAACACATGACGTCATGGTGATGTCACCGATGAACTTGGGCACGGCTTGATCACGAAATCGTGCAATCGGCTTGAAATTGGGCACGGGCATGGGCTCTAGGAGCTAGAGGAGGCCGAGAAGAGTACGGGGTGGCGGTGGAATGGACCAAATGGTCGCCGGAGGACCGACGGCGACCATGTCCGCGGCGGCGGGCGGTGTGGTTCTTCGTGGAGCGCGGGAGGGAGAGGGTGGAGGGGTCCCAGAGGACGGGGTGCTCACCGCTGGGAGGTCGGAGGAGGCTGGTGACGGGCGGCGACCGGCGGAGGAAGCTCGGCCGGCGGAGGTTGCCGGAGGAGGCGAGATGACGTGCTGCGGAGGCTCGGGCGGCCGGCGAGGAGAAGGAGAGGGCGGCCTCGGCTCGGGCGGGCTTGGGCGTCACGTCGAGGGCGGCGCGTGGCGGCCGGCGGCGAGCAGCGAGGACGCCGGAAAATCGGGCAGCCTGCCGGCGTGGGGGAGGGGTCCGTGCGCGTCCTTAGCAAGTTTGCGAGAATGAAGGGGATCGGGGAGAAGAGAAGGAGGTTATAAGAGGAAAGGACCTTTTGTCCCGGTTCGTGGCTGGAACCGGGACGAAAGACCCTTCCGTCCCGGTTCCAGCCACCAACCGGGACGAAAGGGTGACCTTTCGTCCCGGTTGGTGGCTGGAACCGGGACAAGGGTATTTTTTCGGACACCGAAAAGGTGCGCGCCAAAAGACCCTTTCGTCCCGGTTCCAGCCACCAACCGGGACGAAAGGTTCTTTCAGGAATTAAAATTTGGGCGCCAACAAAAGTTTGTTCTGTTTTTTGTTTTAAACTTATAAAATTATAAATACAATATCTTTCGATCTGTTTATCAGAAAAAAACAATAAAAATCAACTTGTTAAATCTATCTATTTATTAAATCCATTAAGTTATTAAAATTATAAATTAAATATATCTACATCGCGTCTTTCTTACGGTCTTCTTTGTGCCATCGCAACAACCTGGCATGCTCTTTGTTTCGAAAAACGTTTCAACCGTGGTATTATAGGAGCATACCACATAACCTTGGCAGGAACCCTTTTTCTCGGGCGCTCGCCCTCAACATCACCAGGGTCATCTCGTCTGATCTTGTACCGCAATGCAGTGCATACGGGCATGCATCCAAATTCTCGTACTCCTCACCACGATAGAGGATGCAGTCATTAGGACATGCATGTATCTTCTGCACATCTAATCCTAGAGGGCAGACAACCTTCTTTGCTTCGTACGTACTGGCGGGCAATTCGTTATGCTTTGGAACTTTTCAAAACCTTTGTCGGTCACACCGTTTTCTGCCTTCCATTGCTGCAATTCCAGTGTGCTACCCAGTTTTTTTAGGCCATCTTCACAGTTTGGGTACAACGGTTTGTTGTGATCCTCTAACATGCGCGCGAATTTCGACCTCTCATTTTTGTTCCGCAATCTCTCCGTGCATCAGCAATGGCACGACCAAGATCATCAGTCGGCTCATCTAGATCTTCAGCTTCCCCCGTTGCAGTATCACCGTATTCAGGGTACATAGAGAGTTGTAACCATCATCTTCTTTTTCATTTTCTTCCATCATAACCCCTGTTTCTCCGTGCTTGGTCCAGCAATTATAGCTGGGCATGAAACCGTGCCGAAGCAGGTGGGTGTGAAGGATTCTGGAGGAAGAGTAATCCTTCTTATTCTGACAGACAACACATGGACAACACATAAAACCATTCTGTTTGTTTGTCTCGGCCACAGCGATAAAACTACCAAGTCCCGTAATGAACTCGCCAGTTCGTCGGTCACCGTACATCCATTGCCGATTAATCGAGCACCTTATATATTTCGAGTTATATATTGCCGACTCATCTGCATTATATGAATATATTATATTACACACAACATCATGAATAGAAGGTCATCACATTAAAACCTTCCGCAGAGTACTGACCAAATGTAATACATAGTCCTAATGATGAAAACATACAGTGAAATTAACATACAAACTATCTAATGCATTAAATGCAACAACAAATGCGATCAAAATCGCAACTAAGGTAACAATTGATCCGACGGCATAATGATACCAAGCCTCATTTTTAATGGCATCTTTTCTAATGTTTCTAATCTTCTTACGCATTGCATCCATCTCGATCTTGTGATCATCGACGACATCGGCAACATACAGCTCCAATTTCATCTTCTCTTCTTCAATTTTTTTTGATTTTTTCTTTCAAATCATCGTTTTCTCTTTCAACTAAATTTAACCTCTCGACACGAGGGTCGGTCGAATTTCAGGTTCATATATGTCCTAGATCAAAATATCTATGTCAATGTTTGGTCGGCATAATTGTTAAAATAAAGAAATTAAAAACATAGTTATAAAAGATAATATACCACATCCGAATCATAGACCGGACGAGGGCCGACGGGGACGGATATCAAAACCATGACACTATACATATAAAAAACAATTCTACAAATAAGAAAAATTATACACGTAACAATGTAAATCATATAAGTAAGAATAAGAAGCTCACGAAGGTGGTGTCGGCGACGGGGCGCCCGGCGCGGAGCGATCGACAACAGTGAGGACAAGGACACGAACGGGACGGCACTAATTAAAAACAACAAATCATACTTTAATTTGAACTCAAATTGCATATAAAAAAATAAACTAGCAATAAGTCAACTAGCCTAGAATTTGAGCAATTTTAACTTAGGCATTTCATCAAACACCTAGCATGCAACACCAATGAAATGAGGAGCAAAAATAGCGATAGAGATGAATCGAGCTCCGAGAGGATAAGGTTTCTAACCTATAGAAGCCTTGGGTGGATGGGCCAAACTTAATGTGGACAAATGGTAGAAAAAAATATGGATCAATGGAGCTTTGTGAGGAGCTTGAGAAGAAAAATGGTGATGAACTCGAGCTCCTCGGGCAGGAAGAAGGTGATATAGTGAGAAAACACCTTTTGTCCCGGTTCTTATTACAAACCGGGACTAAAGGTAAGCCTTTTGTCCCGGTCTATAACACGAACCGGGACAAAAGGTTCCCGCGTCGGACCCTACCTCGGGGGCTGTCGGGTGCGGACCTTTAGTCCCGGTTCGTGCCACGAACCGGACAAAAGGGTCCCAAAGAACCGGGACGGATGCCTCCCGGTCCCCGCGCGTCCTCCGAGCCGCACGAACCGGGACAAAAGGATCCTTTAGTCCCGGTTCATGCCGTGACCGGACTAAAGCCTCCCGCCGGCCAAAACGGAAGGCTTGTTTTCTACTAGTGTGATGTAGCCTCAACAGAGCCATCTCTTCTCATATATCATATTGTTTGACTATTCTCACTTGCAATGTTGTTATTCTCTGTTAGAATAAATCATTTGGTTTCCTTTTTTTTATTGCATATGCTTTCGCTGGGAGGACGGCGGGAAGATTCTCGTGCCACTGCCCACGATGTTATCGATGCAGTCCAGCACGTCGATCTGGACATCAAGGAGGCGCTCGTAGTTGGGAACAAACCTGGAGCTGAAGAACTTTGAAGACAAGATCAAGGAGAACTAGAGGAAGATCAGCTCAAAAAGCAGATGTCCTACCTTGTTTGCAACATCTTCAAGGTTCGTGCCTTGCCTGTGGGAACCCCACTACCTTCTTTGCTTCCTCTATTATGTTCTGGTTCGGTAGATCTACCTTGCAATGGTATGGTTTGCAACATGAGATGGTGTATTTGAATTATTTCTCCGAGTCTTTTGCTCCTGTTTAGAAGCATGCATTCATGTTATTTTGTTTTACTTGCAATGTGTATGCAGTCTTAGTCATGTGATAAAAAAATGGAGCTAACTGTCTTAATCTAATGAGTATTCATGTTTCTAACTATGAGATGCTAGCTATGGATACTTATTCTGAACTATGAATGTCTAACTATGAGTGTTCATTCTGAGCTAATTGTTTAGCTTTGTTTATAGAAAATAAATGTCAATTGAATATACAGTCTGGGATTCATGTTTATTTTGTATATAAAATATGATATGAGTTGGTAGCTCCCGTATGGTTTGTAATTTTGTCTACAAAATATGATATGAGTTATCAATCCTTTAACGGTTTGGTCTAGGATCTATTTGTCTGCTGCTTGAAATATGTGTTTTGTTCTTCTGTCCGAGGTCTGCTCATGTCTAGGAGAAGAGTTGTTCCTTCTCTTGCCTTTTCATGCGGGACTTTTATTGTCATTTCACCTGAAACTGAATTCACATCTCTTAAATATGCAGCTCACTAGACTTTGCATCACTGAAGCACAAGCCAGTATCATTCATCAATGTCAGAAACCCTTCTTTTGCTATATTTCTAGTCCCAGTGAAATAATCTGGTTTGGCTGAGTTTTCTATTTTAAAGCATCCTTCCTTGACTACTTATACCTTGGTAGATAACAAATGAACTCAGCTATATTTTGTTGCCACTGTTTTGAGATTCAGCGTATGGTACCACCTCTCCATTATAGTCACTAGCCATTCATTTATTTTCTTCCTATAACATGTTGTCGTGTAAATATAAAAAAAAATCGTTTCTGAAAGTTGGGAGAAGACGAGGGTTGGGGATGAGATTCAAGTTGTGATTTTTTCAGATGCTTAGGGTTTAATTTGCAAAATAAAGATCCTTGATGCGGGCGTTTTAGTGCAAAATGCCAAGAAGTTAGCAGATACGCAGGATTTCAATCGGACGAGTGAAACGCTCCGGATGCAGGGATACAGGAAAGGAACGGATTCATAGGATACGGCGCCGTATATAACTTCTCATATTTTAGGAATAAGGTACTTCATCAGGAGCTAATTCGTTGAGGCTGCTGCAAGTGACAGAAGATTAGAAGAAGCTGGAGACATGCACCAGTTTTAGTTGATAGTCACAATGTTGTAGTGCTTGTGTATAAGCAGTTATTGATTGTAAATAGACTTAGTGGATCTATCTGTCAGCAGATTTAAACTGTAAGTAGAATTGGTTCATGTAACTTGTAATATGTGAAGTAGTGCCTACTTGCAGCTTCTATTGTCCTGAATATTTGGTCGAATTATTTCTAGAATTTAATTTTTATAAATTATGTTGTCGGTAATATATATAAAATAAACTGAAAACAGGTCCACGTGGCTCCTGCACAGTGGTCCATATGGCCAATCCGGGACGAAAAAATGGTGTCACAAAATTGATGACGTCGGCAAACTGGGCAATGATGTCAGCAAACGGTGCTAACAGCCACTCTCTGCGACGAAAAAATTACGTTCTGAAATTGATGACGTCAGAAACAGCATTGTGACATCAGCAAACGCCCCTAACGGCTGTTTGCCACGTGTCATTGTTTGCGACATTCAAAAAACGTCACAAATGAGTTGGGCCTTAGCTGGGCCGGTCCGGGCGCTCGCGACGTTTTGAAAATATAGCGACGTTTCTCCGGGTCAACAAAAACGTCGCTGATTCGTCTGTGACACTCGATCCCTGACTTTTTTTTCCGTCGCGTAAAACGTCGCAGATGGTCCCTAGCGACGTTTTGGAGCTCATTAGCGACGGTTTTGAAACGTCACTGACCAGCAGATTTTTAGTAGTGCCACCCAACCAGCAGCAATCAAGGCGGTGGTGGAGCATAGTCGCATGGTGGCGGCGGCGGCCGCACGGACAGGAAAGCCGTTCGGCGCCGCACGTCGTGCTCGTCCTTGAACCAAGTGTCCCAGAAGGGACTGTTCACCACGAACGCCCGGTCGGTGCGGAAGTTCGGTGGGAGCTGGGCTCGACGACGCTTTATCTCTTCCGTCCTGGCTCGACCGCTCGTCGAGACGGGCGGCACCGGAATCCTTTCCGGATTCAGGTGCCATCCGTCGGGGAGATGGACGTTTGGCCAGGGTAGAGGGACGGCGTTGTCCCAGTACACTAGCAGGTGGTGGCATTGAGGTACGTCTGGTACCTCACGCGCCGCCGGTTCACCACCGCCGACGGTGCAAGCTGGAACGAGCGGCGGGGGGAGCCGGGTGTCGAGCGTGCCTGGGCGCGCGGCGGCGTTGCCCCGACAAGGACCCGGCCTCGACGTCGTTCTTCGTCTGGCGGTTTTGTGCCGGCGGCGAGGGAGCATATCGGGACGTAAGCGGAAATGGGAGTGGGGGATCCGGCCGGGGACCGCACGAGTGGATAAAAAGATGGACTGGGGGCGGTTCCTGTCGCTGCGAAGTGGGCCGGGCCCAGGTGTGGACAGATGCGAACGGGCGCCGCGTCGCTCCGTTTCCTGTCCGTCTGGACGCAAACCTGACCCAGAACTGGGGCGGATTTGCGTCGGGCCGGATGCGGGACGGACGAAAAACGGAACCATGGTCCGTTTGCGTCGGCGCGTTGGGTCTTGGTTTCGACCCATCCGGAGCGAAACGGACCGTTCCGGACAAAATGGGTTGGCGCGTTGGAGTTGGCCTTAACGAAGCCCGTTCCTCACAGGTATAGGTGGCCAAACGGGTCGTGCCAAATGGGCCGGCCCGAGGCACGGCATTTTTGGCCCGGCCCGAGCATGGCACGGCACGAACTAAACGGGCCGTGACACGGCACTGGCCCGTTAGTGCTCGGGACCAACTTCGATTTGAGGCACGCGGGCCGGCACGGCACGATTATGCCTTTTTTTAATTTTTTAGCTATTTTTACCTATTTTAGGCCTATTTTGGTCGTATTCTTGCCAGTGGGCCTTATTCGTGCCGGTGGGTCGTGCCTAAAAACCGCCCCGTCGGGCCGCATCCGTGCCGGCGGGCCATGCCGGAGATGGAGGCGCGGCACGTGGGCCGGCCCGGCACGGCACGAATGGTAACCGTGCCTAACGGGCCGTGCCAGTCACGGGCCGTGCCGTGCCGGCCCGTTTGGCCACCTAGTCACAGCCCATAGTCTAACACGGCCGACTGCTCTTTCCTTCGGCAAGCGGGCTCGAACACACGCGGAAGCGCCGCTCCCATTCCCCTCGGCCCATCACTCACTCCCACTCCCACCGGGAAGGAACTCCGGCGAGAGCGCGGCCGCTAGCTAGGGCTCGCCGTCTCCGGCCATGCGGGTGCTCCCGCTGGCCCTCGCCGCCGCCATAATCTCCGGCCTCTGCGCGATCCTCATCTACCTATCCGGCCTCTCCTCATGTAACGTACCCTCCTACGCCAACCCCTCGCGCGTCTCTCTCCTCTGCTTTTTTGTTTTCTGTTTTGCTTCGTGTGGAGAGATCCCTGAGTCGTGGTGGGTGGTGGATGCAGATGGCGGCGCGGGGCTTTCCGAGGCGGACTTGGCGGCGCTCGCCGCGCTGCAGGGAGGGTTCAGCAAGTGCGTGGTGCGTCACTCACCCTGTCTCTGATCTACTTGCTTGCTACCCCTCTGTATTTTGTGGATTTTCTGCCGCTTTATCAGAACCAATTGGTACTCGGCTGTATCGTCTTGTGAAAAATTGATGCTACATTGTTATACCTACGGTCATGGCCTCTGAAATGCATGAGCTCTGGTGGATTGGCAGCGTAAATGCTTGACAGTTTTTAGATTTGTAGTTAGAATTGATGTGAATGTGATGCTTACCTTTCAGTAAATGTGAAGGGTTGGTAGTAAAAGAGTGCTAATCGTCTAGGATTGGGATGAATTTGATGTTTGGCAACTATCCATGTTAGAGTGATGCTACATTGTGTAATACCACCTAGGGTCATGTACAGAACGCAATTCTTGTCTGTAAATGTGTTGCTAGCTACTTGATGATCTCCTTTGTAAGATCATGAGCGCGCTGGTTCATAGAATTCGTGCTAATGATAAACAAAATATTGCAGGATGCTAATGGTCTAGGACTACAAGCAATTGCTGGAGAGGATTACTGTCGTGTTGTAATACAGTACCCGAGTGACACAGATTCTAAGTGGGTAAGCGCACATGTGCTCTGTCATTTCTCCTGCAGGCAGTTCTCCTTTCAGTTGTTTAGTTTGATTTTTACCTAGAATGTTACTACTTAGACAAGCGTGGATCATGAGTCTGTTGTTCCTCTCATAGTTACACTAGCTTTTCCTTATTTTGTGATCGTTTACTTAGCTCTTATGACTGTCACTTGCAGAAGGATCCAAAAACTGGAGAGTCTGAAGGGTTGGCATTTGAGTTCAATCTCTGTGAAGCGGTTGCTTCATGGGAGCAGGTGGGCATTCTTTATACTCTACTGACATATCTTTGTGGTTTATTTAATACAATGAGGATTTGCAAAACATCGTAAGTGATATGTAAGGTGTTACAAAATGTTGCCATTTACCCAGTTTGTCGGAATTACGCTAGTAAGCTGATGCACTCACTAAGTTCTGTTTTTTCTCCTAGGTTCGCAACAGTACCACAATACTCACAAAAGAGTACATTGATGCATTGCCAAATGGCTGGGAGGAGTATGCATGGCGCAGGATCAACAAAGGAATCCTTCTGTGGGTAGACACAAGTTCTGGAGTTTCACATAGACTTACATTGGAGTGAAATTCAAGAGATTGCTGATTATGTTTAGTTTTGGTTTTGCAGGAATAAATGCAGTAACAGAACTGTTTGCATGGAGAAGCTTTCATTGGTTCTCCCTGAGACATCACCATATGTACCTCAGCAATTTGGTAGATGTGCTGTTGTCGGGAATTCCGGGGATCTTCTAAAAACTAAATTTGGGGATGAGATTGATTCTTACGATGTCGTCATTAGAGAAAATGGTGCACCCGTCCAGGTTTTCCTAAAATGCTTGTGTTTTCTTCTCTGCTTTCTTCACCTGGACATGCCTAACTTCTTTCTGCAATGCAGAACTACACGGAATATGTTGGTACAAAGAGTACATTTCGCCTTCTTAATAGAGGATCTGCAAAGGCACTCGATAAAGTTGTTGAGTTAGATGGTAAGTTTTCTAGCCACCTACATCACTATCTTTCGGACTCCAAGATGACAAGTCACGCTAATTCTCATGCTTGCAGAAACGAAAAAGGAGGCACTGATCGTTAAAACAACAATACATGATGCCATGAACCAGATGATTAGGGTAATTTAGCTATATTGTATTTCGAAATTAGGGTGCTTTGGGTACATGTTCCTTGTTTCCTTACCTGCCTGACAGAATTATTGTTATGTAGGAACTTCCAATAACCAATCCGGTATACCTCATGCTAGGCACATCATTTGGTTCATCTGCTAAAGGAACTGGGCTTAAAGCTCTTGAATTTGCTCTCAGCATCTGTGACAGTGTTGACATGTATGGCTTCACTGTAGACCCAGGTTACAAGGAATGGTAGGTGATTTACATGTTAACTATAACTGTAAGCATGCACTAATACTTACAGAGTTGATGTTACAATCTTTCATTTCAGGACAAGATACTTTTCAGAGTCCAGAAAGGGTCACACTCCACTACATGGCAGAGCATATTATCAAATGATGGAATGTCTTGGTGTGAGTTTGTCTCTTCCTCTAACCCTAGCTGATAAAACTGTGTTTACATCCATCAAGTACTACAGTATGCTTCGTTGTTACTGCGTGAAGGGATCATTTACTGATGTAGTAATTCATGTGCAGCTTGTAAAAATCCATTCCCCGATGCGAGGTGATCCTGGTAGGGTAGTGAAGTGGCTGCCTACCAAGGACACCATTGAAGCTGCTAGAGTTGCTTCCGAGAAGTTGTTGAAGTAAGTTTCGGACATTCCTTTCTTTATTGACTTGCTGTCTTCCAATCATCAAAGTAGGCCACACTAGCCTTATAGGGTATTGACATTGCATTCCATCTACTAGGTTTTGGTGCTGTAATTGAAATTTTGCTGACCGTACTAAGCAGATACACACTATCAGTATGGTTTAACTTGTATAACTTGAAACTCATCGTTGCGAATTATGTTGTAGGAGGCCTGGGGCTGGAAGCGATGGCCCTCTGAGCACTTGCACTATGATAAAGAAGCGCAAGAAAGGAAAGGCGTCAAACAGATCCGGACTCCGAAATTCTGCCATGAGTCACCTTGGGTACATGAAAGGTGCCACCAGGTATCCCCTGGAACGGAACGCCGGGGGTGGTTACCTCTGCTTGATCAACGACAGATAGCACTTAACAGCTCTGCAGAATTCACGTTAGACTCCCTCAGATGATGGTGGAACAAGGCATATCTCATGGTCTCATATACCAATTCCATTGGCACATGTTTTTAATCGGCGTCGATTGGTGTGCATGTAGTTTCGAAGGAGGCTCACTCTGTGCAGAGTGAACACTTTAGTGGATGTTTCGACGCATGAGTGTTCAGTAAGAGTTTGTAACTATGGCAAGTTTTCGGATGGTGTTTGTTTGTGTAACAGAATGAACAGATAGGATGATGAGTGACCGCGGTCTGTGCTCGTTAATCTGCAGCCCTGTAACTAGAAGAAATCCGCACTTAGATTGTTGTAGTCTGTTCTGGCATGAATGGTTTCATTAGAACTACATTCAGCAGCTTGTAAATTGCTTGGAAGTTGGAAATATTTGCTCCCCATTAATTTTTCTCCTGCAGCTCTACAGCTAACCTTCACAGGCATAGTGGCATGCCATCTCATATAAATAGCACTGCATCAAAACTGAGTTCAGTTTTCTTTCTGCATCAACACAGGCAGCTTCGTAAAGGCAAATAATAGAGACGAGCAGCATGCGTTTGTCTAATCAGTTTAAGACCCAAGGTTATGTTCATAGTGATTAGTGAGTGATATCTTGTTTAGAAAATGAATACCACCATGGCAAATTTGGCTACAGGAGACACCTCCGCTTGAGCATCATTCATTCCCCGCCGCAAAATCGGCCACGACCGCAATGCTTTTAGATCATAGTAATTTGATTTGATGTGATAATAGTGGATACTATATTCGGCTACATTTCGAATTCGCTGGGTCTGCCCTCTGGACTTGGTGGCCATATAAGAACCCACACATACAGTACTATGAGAGTAGTCCTCTTCTCACTTGATCTTGGAGAAGCCACGAGGAAGGAGATGGAGGTGAAGAAGAGGGTGACCGCCATTGCTGTCCTGTGAATGCTCCTCCTCATGCTGTCCGGGCAGCAGCAGCAGGTGGCCGCCATGTCCAAGTTCTGCCGGTGCTACAAGCAGTGCTACCCCAGGTGTAGGCACAAGTTGCCGCCAGTAATCTGCTTCCCATTCTGCACCAACAAATGCAGCCCACCAACCAGGCCGGCGACAGCACCACCGCCATCTCGTGCAGGACAGCAACACGATCATTTTTTTTTTTTTTTGAACAACAGCAACACGATCATGAATTCAGTAACACGATCATGGGACCTGGACTCCATCTGCGGCTTCTCCGCAGCGCCCACCAGTAAGTAACACGATCATGAATTCAGTATTCACATAAGAAAAATGAAGAATTTATGTGATTCAGTGTTCACATAGTTATGCTTCTTATGTGTATCTTTTCTTTTGACACAAAGAAGAATAATTTGTTGTGTATGAAGCTGATACAGAGGCCTGTGTGCGTGACTGCACCAAGAAGCAGAGCCATAATTGATGCCAAGTAACTTCCAAGAGATGTTTCGTTGTAAGATAGGGATGTAGATTTGACGAGCTTGTCGATCATGGGTTCATATGATATGATATCGAACAGCCGTGATTCTAGCAGCCATCAATAAAATGAGTTTATGCAGCTGTTACTTACCGATAGATAAGGCATACATCGTTAATTTGGCTGTGATTTACACATATTTATTCATTGCCTGACTGACCACAACACCCAAATTATGCATATTTAGTTATTGCCAGTATTTCAAATGTTATTTGTTCATAAGCTAACCAATTCAATATTCGAAAAATGTTAGCCAACTCATCACACGATCCAAAATTCTCATCCAAGCCTTCACACAGTCAGCTTCTCCAGAAAGCAAAACAGCACTGAAACCCGTAGCAAATAGCACGAGGTAGGCAGGAATTAAGCTTCTAAAATATAAATACATACTGAGTTCAACCAGGTAGAAATTCAACAAAAGCACACACAACAGTGGGACATCACGGAACATAAGACCGCATTATTCATCCTTACTATCAGCAAAGAGTGAGCAAAACATTTTTATGTGCTCAGGAGCTAACACGTAAAATATTTATAAACATTAGCCAACTCTTCGAACAATCCAAAAATTAAGAAACTCATCCAATCATTCGCAATGGCAGCATCTAAGAGAAAGCAAAATAACACTGAAAGCCCCCCAGGTAGGCAGGTGCAATTCATTTAACATTCATTAGTCAGAACTAAAGCTTCTAAATACTGAACTCGGAACCAGATAGTAATTCAACAAATGCACACACAACACGCAGAAAGACTAATCAGATATCGAAATCTCCATGCCTGATACAACACGGAGACTAATCAAACACATAGAGACTAAACTGCAAGCAAGATGAATTGATAGGTGAGCCTGTCACAACATGCTTAAAATGCATCAATGAAATTAAATGAACCAGAAGCACGAAGCAAGTCAATATGCCTTCAATCTTCTTGCCCAGTTAAGGAATGTCTACGTAGTAAATGAGATAATAGATGGGGGTTCACAAATCCACTTCACAGCTCATTTCTGCATCATAGCCACCCGGATGTCACTCTAGATACCTGCGGAGCAAGCAATACCATCAGTCAAACAAATTTGTACTATTCACTCAGGTAAAAACTGGATGTTATTCTCAAGATTTGTTTATGACTCAAGCAGTAAATATTAGGCTCAGCATTGTTGTGTCAAAAGATCCAAAGTTGAACCATCTCAACTTTATAAACAAAATCAACATTTCAAACAGCGAATAAAATTAGTGTAGAGACACACCTTAAACTTCTAACATTAGCAGCTTTGACTACATCTGGTCTGAATAGAGGCCATAAGAGAAGTGGGCACATCAGGTGCTCATGGAGTAGGGAAGCAGAAATCTTTTAGAAATATATGAGCTAACTAGTCACAAACAAATCAAATTTCACAAAATTCAAGCGGTAAAATCCTGAAGCAAGGAGTCATTAATTGATCCACAATGAATATCATTCTTTTACTCTGCACAGCAACAAACAATAGTTTGACACTGTTAGGTAATTCAAACATAGTTGAAGTCTGATCGAGTTAGTTTATTCCGTCTCAGAGTTGTAATCAGCTAGCTAAGAGTTTTCCAAGTGTGGGTTGTGTCCGTGTAGTGCTAGTAGCTAGAATAGGAAGGTTTGGTTGGAGTCGGTTTATACTTTCCTAGTTTAGCTAAGCAGTACTAGTTTACGTTCAAGTATTTGGCTTGTGTTAGCTGGGTACGAGTCGGAGTTTGTGTACGAGTCGAGCAGGTCTCAAGACTCCTGTGTGCTATATAAACAGGGGAACGGAGCCTGTTGTAAATCACCAGAAAAACGAAAAGCAATAGAGAAGTTTACGAGGCACGACACGTGCCTCTGGCGATCTTTTTGTGTTGCTTGCGTTTGTGTGCGTACTCTGGTCCTGGCGTTTGCGTTAGCGTCAGCCTCACGACGGATAAAGGAATTCGTGTCCTTGCGGTTCCGTTCGTGATCAAAGTTCCGGCGAGTTTGTTTTGTCGTGAGATCGTGCGTTCGATCCTTGGGCAAAGCTAACAATTGGTATCAGAGCTGCGGTGTGGAGGCTTCGCCGTCAAGTTGCGTCACGGTGGAGTCCGAGGATTCTTCGTCGCCGTTAAGTTGCGTCACGGACGAAGGAAAATCGAGGAAGAGGATCATGTCGAATTCAAGTGCAAGAGATGCTAGCGTGAGCATCCGGTACCCTATGCTTGAAGGCGACAATTACGGAGTGTGGGCCGCGAAGATGAAGGTTTTCATGCGTGCACAGAGAGTCTGGACGGCAATAGAAGGCAATCCAAAGATTGATGAGACAAAGGATGAAGAGGCTTTCGCCGCCATAGCCCAAGCTGTGCCCGATGCTGTTTTTATGACCATATCAGAGAAAGGTACAGCAAAGGAAGCTTGGGACGCTGTTAAGGAGATGCATGCTGGTGATGACCGTGTCAAGAAGGCCCGTGTTCAAGCTCTCAGGAGGGAGTTTGATTGGTTGAGCATGAAAGAATCTGAAGGGTTGGTGAGTTTGCGTTAAAGCTAACCTCCATGGTTAATGAGATGCGAGCTCTCGGATCAAAGATAGAGGACATCACGGTTATAGAGAAATTACTACGGGCTGTTCCCGATAAATTCCTACCGATCGTTGGCACTATTGAGCAGTGGGGTGATGTGGCGAAGATGTCGGTGATGGAGGTGATCGGGAGACTGAAAACCTATGAGTTGACGTTGAAGGGACGTGAACGCGATAAGGAAGAAGAGCACCTGATGTTTTCACGTACCAAAGGCAAAGATAAGCAAAAGTATTTCAAGTTTGACATATCAAAAGTTCGTTGTTACAATTGTCAGGAGATGGGGCACTTCTCCCGAGAGTGTACTAATCCGTCGAAGGAACGGAAGAAGGAGGACGGGATGCTTCATCTAGGTGTTTGCGATGATGATGATGACCCGAGGCTGCTGTGATGATGAAGCGGTGATAAAAAAAAAAGAGTTAAGAGTCAAGTTTTTACTTGTTTGAGTCGCTAGTGTGTGTGTCTCGACAAGAAGATGAAGGGCAACATGAAGATGGATGCGGACCGGTCAAGATGTGTTTCCTGCATGAGGCTATGCGTTTAGTCGGCATGTGGCACGCTAAGATGCGACGGCGTGGGCTGGTAATCCGGATAATTTGTTGGTCATAGTCTACTAGTCGAAAGTTTGAATTAGGGGGTGATTGTTAGGTAATTCAAACATAGTTGAAGTCTGATCGAGTTAGTTTATTCCGTCTCAGAGTTGTAATCAGCTAGCTAAGAGTTTTCCAAGTGTGGGTTGTGTCCGTGTAGTGCTAGTAGCTAGAATAGGAAGGTTTGGTTGGAGTCGGTTTATACTTTCCTAGTTTAGCTAAGCAGTACTAGTTTACGTTCAAGTATTTGGCTTGTGTTAGCTGGGTACGAGTCGGAGTTTGTGTACGAGTCGAGCAGGTCTCAAGACTCCTGTGTGCTATATAAACAGGGGAACGGAGCCTGTTGTAAATCACCAGAAAAACGAAAAGCAATATAGAAGTTTACGAGGCACGATACGTGCCTCTGGCGATCTTTTTGTGTTGCTGCGTTTGTGTGCGTATTCTGGTCCTGGCGTTTGCGTTAGCGTCAGCCTCACGACGGATAAAGGAATTCGTGTCCTTGCGGTTCCGTTCGTGATCAAAGTTCCAGCGAGTTTGTTTTGTCGTGAGATCGTGCGTTCGATCCTTGGGCAAAGCTAACAGANCGTATCATCGTAGAGAGCACAAACCTTTGCATCCATGCAATCATCCTTATTGGTTCTTATTTGTCTCGAATCGTGGTGTGGCCTTGGTGCTTGTCGTGCTTGTCATGACAAAGCCAAGTTCACCGAAAACGGTTTTGATATGCGTCTTCTATTGCGGTTTCGGTATTGGAGATTTTGCCGGTTCATCCGTGCGGGAGATTTATCTCTTCCACTTCTTTGCAAAATCTCATTGCTTGTTTGTCATTTTCAAAGGTAGCATTTTTCGTCCTCTCTCCAACAAAATTGGTTTTATTTCATTCGGACGTTAATGCAAAAGTTCCGGCATTTTCGGTTTGCGAAAAAGAGTTTTTAACTTTCCCATTTGGTTTTATGATATTTTCTTGGACTATGATGTTTCTATGCATAATCTTGTTGTGCTTGTTGTGACGATTCCAACAAGTCCAAGATTATCGAAACGGAGTTCGTGGGTGAAAGTTATTGCATTCCGATTTGCAAATGGGAGCTTTTACCTTTTCCCATTTATTTTTATAATATATTCTTGGACTATGATGTTTCTCTGCATATTCTTGTTGTGCTCGTTGTGACGATTCCAACGAGTCCAAGTTTATCGAAAACGGAGTTCGTATGCGAAAGTTATTGCGTTTTCTTCTCGGAGTTTTTATTAGACAGAAATTTAAAAAGGAAAAGAAAAAAAAAGGGTCGCCGGGCCGGCCTGGCCGGCCCCAGGCCGGGACGTGGCCGGAGGCCTCGGGCTGCCTCCCGGCCCATCCTTCGCTGCCTGACCGGCCCAGGCCGGGACCTGGCCGGCTGGCTCGGGAAGGCTCCCGGCCCAGCTCGCGCCGAGGCCGGTCCCAGGCCGTGGGCAGGCCGGCCCGTCTGCTTGCTCGCGGCTTGCTGCCGGCCCTGGCCGGCTGCCAGGCCGGCTGCTGGCCGGGCTGCCTGCTCCATTTTTTCCCCTTTTTGTCCCTCGTTTTCTCCTCCAACGGCTCCTTTTTGGAGCCACCTATAAAAGGGTTTTCTTCCCCATTTTCTGAGTAGATCTCATCCCTTGCTCTCTCTCCTCCATTGCTAACATTTTTAGAGCTCGATTCCTCCTAATCCCTCCGATGATTCTTGCCCAAATTTAGGGAAACAAGAGAGGAGATCTAGATCCATCTTTCCACCAAACAAAATCTCCTCTAAGTGAGGGGAACTTGTGGGATCTAGATTTTGGAGTTCTTGGTGTTTCTCCTCCGTTCTTCCTCCTAAATCCCTCCGTAGCATTAGTTGCTTCGGTTGGATTTTGGGGAGAAGAATTTGACCACTTGGTGTGTTCTTCCCCTTTTGCATTTGTTGCATCGGGTTGTGCTCCCCACGGTGATTCGTGGGATTGAAGGTTGGAAGCTTGTTACTCTTGGGTGCATTGTGTTCCCAAGAGCTTTGTGCCTCTTGGGTGCATTGTGTACCCTAGACGGTTGGAGGTGCCGCGAAGTCTTCGCTTGTGGAGCTTCGGCACGAGTTTGGGAGCCCCCAATTGGGTTGTGGGTGTGTGCCCCAAGAAGAAGTTGTAAAGGGCTCCGGAATCCGCCTCGAAGGATTCCGATAGTGGAAGGTGAACCGATCCCTTGGGTGAGGTTCATCGGAGAATAGGGTGAGGCCTTTGTGGCATCTTGAGTAGGCCTTTTGTGGCGAGCTCACACCCCTCCAACGAGACGTACTCCCTTAACAAGGAGGAACTCGGGAATAAATCTTCGTCTCCGCGTGCCTCGGTTATTTCTATACCCGAGCTTTTACTTATGCAAATTTATATTGTGATAACCATCGTGCTTGAAGTCTATACCTTGTTACTTGCCTTGTTTAGCATAGGTTGTTGGTGCACTTAGGTAAACCTAGAATTTTAGGTTGTTGGCTTGTTAATTTAAACACCTAGTTTTATTCCGCAATTATCAAGCCACTAAATAGAAAAAGTTTTAATCGCCTATTCACCCCCCCCCCCCCCCCCACCCTGTAGGCGACATCTCGGGCATAGTTGTTCTTTCAGTCATCCCCTTCCCAAAAGTAATACAGCGTGATAAAGCCCTTGCATTAACACAAGACGCTAGCACATTCATTTGACCCTTGCAATGAGCAATTAGTTGGCAGTCCGTTTTCAGTCTTAGAAAATCGGTTGGTCTTGCACAATGCATGTTAGGACCATAGCTCTTGTTGGGAAATGGGAATGTAGGGTAGTGATCCTTCCTTTGGACCACTAGTCATTCCATTTACATATTCCCCGTTGACAGCAATGGCTTAACTACCGCTGATATCCTTCTAGCGAGCGAGCATCCTTTTTGTCCCTATATATGCCTTTCATTTTTCGCTTTAGTCCTCATGGTAATGATGCGTGCACCGACTAACCTAGCTCATAAGTTACAACCGTTTTTCCTACGGCTAGAGCATATATATGTGGATTATTATCCCTATATGGTGACTAATTGATCATGCTTTACACATATATCAGTTGATTATGACTGCATTTGATGTGCCATATATATATATATATATATATATATATATATATATATATATATATATATATATATATATATATATATATATATATAGACACCCTATTTAGCATCCAGGGTGCATAATACTTATTTTGTACCCTAAGTTTTTTTTGCGTTCTTTTATTTACAATTTATGTTTGATATACATATAATTACATTCATATTGACCCACAACGAAAAATTGACATAAAAAATGCAATTTTATGTCTCGTAATAGTGTAAAAACCATAAAAAATGCATATTTTACGTCATATTTTTTTTACGTCACGTAAATTTTTTTTTACGTCATATCGATATTTTCTTATGTTATTCTTGACTTACGAGGTAATACAAAATTTACGTGACGTAAAAATCATTTACGGTTTAGAAGATATGGGGTGGGTGTAGAATAACTTATTCTACTCCCTGAGTGTCAAATAGCACGTCCTTATATATAGACATATATATATATATATAAAGCTCCCATTATATACTCCCAGGGGTACATACTCCTACCACTAATGGATAAGGTTTAGTTGGTAATTGGCATATGCTCGCTAGCAGCAGCTAACTAACCGTGTTAACTGGTCAAAACTTTCGTTCGCATGCATGCCTACTCCCTAAAAAAGAGGCAACGTAGATGCTCATCTCTCCGATTGGGCCCACGAGTTTGTTACGTCCAGGTTGGGTATTCATCCGCTCCGATGTATCACATTTTTTTTTAGAACAAGCTAGGTAGACACTGCCTTATTTGAAGTGAAAAACACATCAGTTTTCTAGAAGGGAATAGTACATACCACTTAATTTTTGTAGTGGTATATACTCCTTTTTTTAAGAGTATATACTGATTTAGTAATAGTAAGCACAACTTTTAAAATAGGTATATACTGTTTTTTAAAGTGTTATATACTCCAACTTTTTAAATAGGTATATAATTTTTTAAGAAGTATATACTCACTTTTTTTTCTGATTATCATCTCAAGAAGTATTATACTGATTATCATCACAAAGAGGTATATACTGATCATCATCTCAAGAAGTATATACTCAAAGAAGTATATACTGAATTTATGTGAATTATATAATTATTTGTAAGATGAGAATATACCAGACAGATCCAAAAGGAGTAAAAACAGCAAAGCAATTACAAGGTATATGAACGTCAAAAAATGAAGAAGTATATGATCCCCATGTACATGTACGCTGTACGCAGGTATATTGGATCTACATAGACGAACATGTTCTTCACCCTCCCGCCGGCGCGCGTGCTACCAGTCGGTCAAGGGCAAGCTCCACAAGGGAATCCGGTGAATCAATGGCCATATACATGAATCTGCCACGCGCACGTTGGCTCGTTCACTTTGCACTGCTATGACCGGCCGCATCTCGTCTCAGTGGCCGACACCACGTCGAGCCGTCGTCGGTCGCATGCATCTCATCTCCGTCGTCGCCGTTGACGTCGTCTCCTTCCTCGCCATGTCGAACCGCCGTCGGCCACATGCATGTCGTCGCCACGTCGAGCCGCCGCCGGCGACAGGCACCAGCTGCATGCATGTCGTCAATTCGCTTGAATGCCAGACTTCAATACTGCCGACCTAAAAAGGAGTTGCAAGACATAAACAATGGATTAACCGAAACTAAGAAGAAAACATGATAGAATCGGGCCTGCAGCTTACAATCGATGTTTTGCGACCCGAGATAAGCCGCCGATCGAGCGGCCAAACGGTCGCCGGATGAGGAGCACGTTACCGATCGAGTATGCTCGACGCCGCCGGAGATTTTGCTGGCAAAGCTAGCAACCATCAGTCGCCGTCTGGTCGGGTATTAATACATGCGTAAAGGCCGCACGTCCCTAATCCCTCCATTCACGGAACAAATTTTCAAATAACCTGATCCATGCATGCAAAGAGATAAGATCGGTAGTTAATTTCTTAAATTAATTTAATAATGCCTAATAGGCATGCATGCATGTGGCGTCCGGTAGCCATTTTGGGGTGGGAGTATGTACTCCTAGGGGTATGGAACCATTTTCCTATATATATATATAGGGTAGGACTATTCTGCACAACCCTTAAGTGTTTGCTGAATAGCTATTCAGCACAACTTTCCCGAACTACAGACCTTCTTAACCCGAACAAAACCCCGTATCCTAAACACTTTCTAAACCCGAACCCCGAACCAAAAAAAAAATCCTCTTCGTCCCCACCCCACCTACCAGGCCAACACTCGTCCCAACCCGACACACCCACGATCCACCCCGCCGCCCTGGCCAAACCACCACAGGTGCCGCCGCTGGGAACTCGCCTCCATCCCGCGCCACCGGAGGGCCCCGACGTCCACACCGCGCCGCTGGGGAGAGGCTCGCCTCCATCTCGGCCTCCGGCGGTCCGGCCCCGGCCCGCGGTCTCTCCCTTCCCCTGCATCTCGGCCTCCGGCCCCGGCGAGCGTCCTCGGCGACCGCCCGCCACGCGCCGCCCCATCGACCTCCCGCCTCGCACCGCCCCGGCGACTCCCCGCCGCCCGCCGTCCCCTGCAACGCGCGGGTCGCAGCAGAGACCTCATCGTCCCCCTACAGCGCGCAGGTCGCTGGGGCGCCCCGTCGTCTTCTGCATCGCCCGGATCCTGGCGGCGCCCTACCTCCCCTGTAGCGTGCGGTCCCCGGCGGCACCCCACCGTCTCCAGCACCACCCCGGGATGTCTAGGCCCCTTCACCGCTCCCCCGGCCGAGCCCTCCAATTTCGGCTGATAACCACCGCGCGACCATCTGCTCCCAGGCGAGGTCGCCGACCCCGTGCGAATCCACGGCCAGGCCGCCGCCCCGCGCGCCGTCGGTGCAAGGGGGGCACTGACAAACTCCTCCCGTGTGCTGAACTTGTCGCCCCTGCCGGCAAACCGCGCTGCTCTCCCGGATGCCCTCCCACCCTACCTCGTTCCCACCGGCGGGTCCCCTCCTGCTCGACCTTGGGCGCATCCAGTGGTGCCCGCCCACTCTGTCTCCTGCACCGACAGGAAGGACGCGTCGATCCCGTTCGACCCGGCTTTGAGGGAGTCCACCGCACCGTCCACAGGAAGTCCAGCACGGGGCCTCTCGGTAGTTCATCGCGCAACACCACGGAGTCCACCCGTTGGCTGGCCTATCGCTTCAGCGCCTCCTCCGACAATGAAGCAGGAACGACGCACCAGGCGGATGCATCCTGGCCGACAATAAGTTCCGCATCCGGGTCTAATTCAAGGTATGTGGCTCCTTTCTTCTTCACAGCCTCATTTGTTATCAGCGTACATCATGAAACAATCTCCCGAAGCAACAATTTGTGACCTGTTCTTGTGGGGACAGTACAACTGGTGATTTATTTCACGGTCTTGAAGATGACATAGAGTACAGAACCACAGTAAATATAGCCTTTGTTGAAGAAATCAGAATCTAGAAACTCTTTGATGACCCAGTCTTGACAAGATTTACAAAAATTACATGGAATTGAGCATTAGCAGAAATGGTTTTAATTTTTGGATATCCAGTGTGCAGTTTTGAAACTTCAGGCAATTCAAAGTTTGAAAAATGATTATTTTTGCATCAAGCCACAATGTCTCCCTAGGTCAACGCTACTATACTCCACGTCATGCTTTTTTTCAGCAACTGGCACCATAGAAACATTGCACAAACAGATGAACACACTTACTATTGTGTAGAAACAGATTTTGAATTAATGCATGCTTTGTGGATATATTAATCTCCAATTCTGATGTAAGGTTTCCAATTAAAGTAAATTTTGATTCTTGGTTAGTCTCGATTCAGTCGTATGTTCTTCTACCTGTTGAAGCATCAAGTCACATTTATGTTTGTGGTGATTCACTGGAAAACTTTTGTGCAATGTAGCAATGGAATCGTCTCTTCTATTAGTCATGTATGGTGTAAAGTAGCTTTATGGTAAATGCAGGCCATCCTCTAGGAAATGAAGCGGCAGTACCCACTAATGGATATTGCACATTGATGTTCAGTTGGTGCCCTGGAAGATGGTTACTGAGATAGGCAAT
The DNA here is from genome assembly GCA_012064385.1 of Puccinellia tenuiflora. Lineage (NCBI taxonomy): Eukaryota > Viridiplantae > Streptophyta > Magnoliopsida > Poales > Poaceae > Puccinellia > Puccinellia tenuiflora. Next base: position 35,479 of record QRDG01000061.1, on the reverse strand, counting down.
GTAAGAAGATTACCCAGCAGGGTGAATACTACATTCCTCCCAGGAATTGTACAGTTGTAAGATATATTTTCTAAATGAGATGATTGCTTCTTTTACATCATAATTACTTCAGGTTGGAAATTTCATGGTTTTCGTTTTTGAATTACATGGAAGTTCTGTTTCATATATTTCTTAAATGTTCATTTTAAAAACGAAGTTCACTTTTATTTTTTGAATAAAATGAGTTCTCTTTGTTCTGTTTGAAAAAAGACCCGAGATGATGTTGTATTTGTAGGATGGAAACAGAAGCGGATCACATCGGAGTGCTACTACTCGCTGCTGCTGGTTTCAATCCACACATAGCACTTGCTTTCTGTGAGAAGAAAGCAAAGATGGCAGGCGCTCAACCATTCCTACAATACCATCTCTCGGGTTATCCTCCGTACCAGAAAAGATTTGAGTTTTTAGCGCAAGCGAAGATCATGGAGATGGCACTGGAACTATATAGAGAAGTTACTTCCCTCAATATAGTAACAGAACGCTACTTTCGGTAACAGGACATTTGTGTGACATAGGATATTTCTTAGAAGAGTTTGAGTGACATTGCACGGAGGCTTTGGAGTTGTTGCTAGTACGTGTGACTAACTGCTAATTCATATCTAAAAGTCGAAAATACTCCGAATGGACTGTGATTAACTGCTAGTACATTACTGGCTCACCTGTTAGTACATTACTGGCTCGGAACTGCTCCTCCCTATGTTCCTGTGTGTAATGGAGAAAAAGGTGCTGCAAAGATGTGTTGCTGCCCTTCAAGGTCGTCTTTGCGTTTTCCTGTGTGTTGGGGTCCTCTGTGCGTTTGTGCTATACACCTGTATGTTTCTGGTGTGTTCCGGTTGGGCTGCATGGGTTGTACTGTTTCCTTTGAATACGAAGTTCACTTACGCATCGCGAGAAGTTCGGACAAATAGTCCACCAAAATTAAATTTGCCTGCGAAAAAAATAGAAAGTTCACTCGTGTAACGTGAGAAGTTCAGAAAAAATGGTCCGACGAGAGGTTCACTTGTGAAATAGTTAGGAAGTTCACATATGCATCACGAGATGTTAAAAAAATTAGTCCGTCAAATAAAGTTCACTTGCCAAAAAAATAGGAAGTTTACGTATGTATCGCGAGAGGTTCAGAAAAAGATGATACAAGAAGAGGTTCACTTGTGAAAAATAAAAGGAAGTTCGTTTACGAATCGCGAGAAGTTCAGAAAAATAGTCCGCCAAATAAAGTTCACTTGGGGAAAAAAGAAGTTCACTAACATAACGCGGGAGGTTCAGAAAAATACGGTACGCAGAGAAATTAATTACGAAGACTTAGGAAGTTCACTTACGCATTTTGGAGAGTTCGTCAACTTTATGAGTGAAAAGTTCAGAAGTGATTCGAAAATAGAAAGTTTACTTGTGTACCATGTGAAGTTCGGAAAAAATAGGGTCAACGGCATATTATGTGGACTATCCGTTTTTCGTATTTTCAAAATTAATAAAAAACCGTATCGAATTTCAAAATAATTTATACACATAAAAGTTGCATCTAATCAATATCTTTCCAATGGCATATTATTTGTTAAGTTTCGATAAGCGGTTTAAAAGTAATTGCGAAAAAACAGTCCGTCGGATCTAAATTTCAGAAAACTGAATTCTCTATTTTCACAACTGCTCTTAAACCGTAAGGAAATGGAAAATTTTGATAGAGATAGAAAAGTTGCGCATTTTCCATACGAATCCAACGGCATATTATTTGCATCCATCCGATGAGCGGTTTGAAAATGACTTCCAAAATACAGTACGAAAACGGAAAAATCCGCGAAAACTATGTTTAGTATAATTAAAATTACTTTAAAACCGTAAAGAATTCGGAAATCCGGCAGAAGAATAAAAGTTGCGCAATTTCTCTAGCTATCCAACGGTATATCGCATGCGTCATTCTGATAAACGGTTTGAAAATGGCGCTCGAAACACTGTCCGCCAAAAAAATAGATCTGAGAGTTCCGTCGGAAAGTTCACATTGTTTTCGTAAGGAAGTTCAGAAAGTTGTTCAGAATAGTTATTCTGTAAGAGAGAGCAGGACTATTCTACAACACTCTTAAAAGGTATTCTAGAACCCCTCTAGTCACCTACTTATCCCGATTAAGACCCCACCTAATCACCTTACTCGTCCCGAACTGAACCGGAAAAAACAAACACCACCCCCACCCGAACCGCTCTCTCCTCGTCCCCCCCAACTATCTCCCCCCCCGCCTCCTTCCCCGGCCGGTGGTTCCCTCTGGAAAGTCCTCCCGTTCCAGCCCCCGGACCCCGGCCGCCGGCGTCCGCGCCTCCCACCACCACCTCCGTCCCCCGACCACTTCCATCCCCGCCTTCTTCTCGGACGTCGGCCTCCCTCCCGCCGACGCACGCCGTCGCTGCATCCCGTGCCCCTCCTTCTTCCTTGCCGCCGGCCGTCACCCGTCCCCAATCCCCGTCGACGCACGCCACCGCTGGATCCCGCGCCCGGGGAGATGGCGTCCGGCCGGGCTGCCTCTCCTCGGGCGCCTCCTCCGGGCGAACGCCTCCGCGGAGCGCCTCCTACGGCCAGGCCGCCACCTCATGAGCCTCCACCGGTGAGGCCGCACCACGGAACCAGCTTCTCGTCGCTGGGCTTTCCACCACCCCGGGCTCCGCCCTAGCCGGGATCTGCACCGACGCCGTCTCCGGTAGGGACACCGCGCGCCCTCCACGTGCTCCTGCATCGCCGTCTTCGGAAGGGACGGCCCGCCGCTGGCTGCCTCTCCTACAGGCCCCCGTCACTGGCTTCCTCCTTCCCTGTGCATGGCCTCCCCGACCACCCCGGATCCCCGTGCAACAGGAGCTCTGCCACCGACGGAGGCCACCAAACATCACCTTCACGGCTTCACCTCTTATCTCCAGGAGCAATCCGCCGCGGAGTCCACAACACTTCGTGATGGGAGTTCAATGCGGGCGACCGCGGAGTTCAGCGGTGGGAGCAACAGCTGTCCATCGGTGGTGGCACGGCTCCACGATCTTGGCCTTATGAAGTTCACTGTTTCAAATCATAAAAGTTCAGATGATGAACTTATGAAGTTCAGTCAAGCAGTGAACTATAAATAGACTCTAAAATTCATTCGTCCTCTCAAGATGCTGCTGATGGCTGATGCGAACTGCTACTAGCTACTGATTCCTGTGATGTGTTAGGTTCTGTTTTGTTTTGCAGTTCAGTGTATTTGGTCGGTACGGTTCAATTTCTCCTTCCCTGAATCCACTCCGATGGACGCAAACACTTCTGTTTTTTCTCTGTATGAAAACAACAAAGTCAAAACCATGGCATAATTCTCCGTGACGAAGTTCACTTACGTCTCTCATAAAAGTTCACTTTCGTGACGAGGGAAGTTCAGAAATGTTTCGAATACGAAAATCGAACAGGTCAAAAAAATCAAAGAAGTCAAAAACATGACGGAGAACGTGCTTCTGGTGCTCCGTGAAGAAGTTCACTTATGTGTTCGGAAGAAGTTCAGTGTTGTGAAGTGGGAAGTTCAGAAAAAACGAGAATTCTAAAAATAACAGAATTATGTATATTTAAAACTGCTCTTAAACCGTAAGGAATTTCGAAAAAACGCGTGAGATAACAAAGTTGCGGATTTTTCATAACTTTCCAACGGCGTATCATTTGCATCAATCCGATAAATGGTTTGAAAACGGCGATCAAAATACGGTACAGTCACGAAAATAGTGTTAGTATATTTGAAATTCTTTAAAAACCGTAACTAATTTCAAAAACCTGTGAAAATGAAAAAGTTTCGTAATTTCCATAGCTATCCAACGGTATATCACATGCATCATTCCGATAAGAGGATAAAAAATCGCATTAGAAAATTTTTCCGTGAACGTGGAGAATCAGTGTGTTCCGTCAGGAAGTTCACATTAACATTGAATGAAATTCATTAACTTTGCAAGGGAAGTTCAGAATTGGTTGCAGAATAGCTATTCTAGAACTGGTTCCAGAATAGCCGACCTATATATATATATATATATATATATATATATATATATATATATATATATATATATATATATATATATATATATATCAACGCGGATTTTCTACCATGGTGGGTAGCTGTGCATAGCCTGTTCACCGTTGGATATAGAGAGTACACGATCTCATTGCGTTTGGCTGTTGTAGATAGTGTTGCTTGCACTTGACGAGTGTTAACGGAGTTCCTACCCTCCGTGACATGTACCAGTTGTTGTTTTCATCATGGGAATTTGAATTGTGGGTGCCGGTGCTTTTTGTGTGGTTGTGGAGATTTAGATGTGGAGTCCACAGTCCATGGTCTTTTTTTTTTGGTAATGAATGTCACGGCATTTCTATGTCAGTGAGCGGTGATCGATTCAAAGTGTAGTCTTCGCCTATAATTTATGTGCGGGGAAGGGCTGGTTTTGGTGCCCCCACAGCGAAGTGTGTGTCTTCGTCGTCTTTTCCGTGGCAGGTTATTATGTGGTCGATTCAAAGTGTAGTCTTCGCCTATAATCACACTGTTCAAAAATAGGAGATATCATGTGGCCGTGATGTGAGTAAACTTATTAGGGTGGCTTCAATCGACGTCTGCATCGTCACACTATCATACCAAGAAACCTAAAATATATAGCAGTAACAGAAAACCTTGTACAAACAATTTGAAGACAGCAAGGATAACATGATTTTATAGTATCCAGAAAATTTTGACACAAATTGTGTCTTCATCACAAAAATATGGCCGATCCGAAGTGTATTTTTTTCCTGAATCAACCACAAATTGCATGCTTCCACAAATTTTAACCATCTAAATCTTGCTGCAATTAGCTCTACGTAAACAAACACAAGTACATGGCTAGAGCATGTACCGAATTATCAAGACACTTTTCTCGCAAGCAAAAAGATTAAGAAGACACTTCGCAACCTGAGAAATTGGGACATCGAAAAGTGGAATAATTTCTTGCACAATATGATTTCTGATAAGTAACGAATTGGAAAAAACAAAAGAACAAAAGATTTTGATAAGCAAAAACTGCACGCCTGGTTGGACATTGCAGACTAACTGTAGATGCCGAGAGACACAAACTGAACAAGGAAAAAACCTTGGTCCCAATTCGGTCACAGTAGCATGGTGGCAAGCTTGTCAACTGCAAAATAGTAGCTCTGGCCTTCTGGTCGATTCTCGAGCTCACCCTCGTTTTGGTCGCGCTTGGCACCGTCAAAAGCATGTTCAATCTGAGAACCAAACAAGTCTTTGTTATAAGATGAACAAATACAAAAAAAAATATCAAACACAAAAAAATTGTGGGCAATAAGCACCAAGGAGAGAAACGAACCAAGAAAAAAATGTACATCAAGCCAGACCAAAGAAAAACCCATGGCCGCATGAATCATCGCCCTGCCCTTGGTGTGCTGCAATTGTAAGAAACAGAAGTCCAACATACATTTGGGATTCTATTTTTTTTTCTTATTTGAACGCTTCAGAAATAATATGGAAATAAACTGGTTACCCTAAGATTATTGCCATAATCAAATCATTTCTTTCGTTCGCTGATTGCTCAACAACATTAGGCAAGAATCTTTCCTAATTAATGCACGGAAGTATTTCCTAATCAACGGACAAAAATTGGATAATGCAAGTTGGATGAACAACAAAGATTGGAACGAGCTCCTTAGTTCCAGATAAAATACACGGAAGTATTTTACCAGAAGATTTCATGCATACAAGATCCAGAGCATTCGCATCACAATCACATGATCCAGAAAATTTCGGATACATGCATTAACCAAATCATATCTAGGAATCCGAGGTCCCTAGTTCCAGAAAATATACACGAATTGAAATGGGGGTCTGCAGGATCCGGATAAGATCCAGAACAATAAATCTCCACCGGAACAAGATTCAGAACAAGAAATCTCCACCAACTTTAGATCCGAAACAAGAAGTCCAACGAACAAACAAAAAATTAAATCCATAGCAAGATCCAGAACTAGGGAGCTCGGATTTGGGGCCAACATGCCCGGATTCAACCCAAGATCCGGCGTCGCGGCATCCCTTCCCGACGCAGACGCGGCCTCCTCGCGCGCAGGTAGCCGGGCGCCCGCCGGACTAATCTATCCCCGCCGGAGTCGATCACGAATGGAGCCGGAGGTGAGAGGAATGTGGCTCGGGGTGGAGGTGGAGAGGCGGGTGGGAGCTGGGTCGGGTCGAGAATGACTGAAAGAGGGGACGATACGGGAGGTGAAGGCGGTCGTACGGGACGTGGGGACAGGATCAAGGGATATGGTGGCTACAGTTTCGCTATGGGTGAACGGTGTTACGTACGAGACGTTAAATTTCAGTGCTCCCTTTATCTCTATGGAGGCGATTCAATGGTTAGATTAGCATGCGTAGCTACCCGGGTGGGTAGCTGGCTATTTTCCATATACATATATATATATATATATATATCAAACATAAATTCTAAATACAAGAACGTAAAAAAACAACGGGTGCAAAATAAGGTATTATGCACCCTGGGTGCTGAATAGTGTTTCTATATACAACGCGAGTGACGCGATCCAGTGCCGCCGTAACCTCCATCCGGCGACGAGGGAGCGCAGAGGGAAGATCCCCGCCGCCCCCTTCACCGGCGAGGGAGGGATACGGGGGGGAGGGTGGCGGCGGCGGGCTAGGGTTCGCCCTTCCCGTCGCCCAGAGGAGACGACGCGAGGGACGCCTAGGGACGCCCGAACTGACGGTCACAACTGCGCAAGAGGCAAGAGTTCTCCGACTGAGTGATCTTGGTTAGCAGGTTAGGTTTCCGTCTTGTAGGGCGAAATCGTGACAACAACTTTCCAAGCTTGCATTAGAGTAATCAATTAGAGCTGAGAGATTGCTAACAAAACCCCTTTTCATGAATAGTATTGGTACGTACATGTGTAGTTAAACAAAGTGTACGGCTGCCAGACATAATCATCTGCCCATGATGCTTTGAAGGTCCAACACGTATAGGTGTCCAACCTTCGGGGCCAAGTGATCTTCGCTTTCCCTGATTTCCCGGTGATCCATCAGTAACCTGGGCAGGAAAGAAGAGCCAAAAGCTGGCTACTCCTTGATCATAGCTTGGCTAGCTGGACTCCTGACGCAACAAGGTCCCCAGCCCTACCAAAACTTGACGCACCGACACGCGTATACTACCACCGTAGTATGCACAACAACCGCCAGGGCCAGGCCGATGCGACGCCGCACCCGGCCACTGTCCCTGCAAGTGCAAACCGAAACCGAAACCACACTGGTTCGTACAATTCACACGGAGGGAGACGTGGCTGCTTGCGTCAAGAGATCGAGGAGAGCGCCATTGCTTGGGCCACCGGACAACCAAGGCGGAGGCCCCAGCGTACCTACCGCTCCAACGGCACGCTTCGTTCGGCCCCTACTCGACGCAGAGGCAGAGCAGACTCCCTCGGTCGCCTATTTATTCCCCGTGCCACCCTCTGCCGACTCCATCACTCCAACTCGCGCTTCGTTTCCCACTCCCACTGCCTACTCAAAAACTCAACCAAGCCGGCCGGCGTACGAAAGTTGCAGATCGCAATGGCGCGGCCTGCTGCCGTCCTGTGCGCTGCGCTGCTCTGCCTCCTGGCGACGCATTCCCTCGCGCAGTCACCCGCGGCCGCCCCGGCCAACAATGCGCCGCCCAAGACTCCCAAGGCCACCCCTGCTCCTACTGCCACGACGCCAACCGCCACGCCTGCTGACGCGACATCCCCCGCCGCCGCAGCGCCGCCCACCACCCCGGCCGCCCCTGCGCCAAAGTCCTCCCCGGCCACCACCCCGGCACCCAAGTCTTCCCCTGCTCCCGCGGCCGCGCCTACCGCCACCACCCCCGTCACACCGGCGCCGGTCAAGGCCCCGGCCGCCGCTCCTCCCAAGCCCAGCACCAAGGCCAAGGCCAAGGCCCCGGCGCCTGCCATTGCCAAGGCGACCGCGCCGGCCCCGGCGGCACTCCCACCCACCGTAGAGGCGCCAGCGGCCGCTCCCCCCGCGCCCGTCGCCGAGGTGCCTGCCGCCGCACCTGCCCTGGCCCCGGAGACGAAGCCCGCCGAGGTCCCCGCCCCCGCGCCCGCCAAGAAGAAGAAGCACTCGTCCAAGGACAAGAAGAAGCATAAGAAGGCGTCCGCGCCTGCTCCGGCCGCCGCGGCTCCCGTCGCCAAAACCGAGGCGCCAGCCACCTCTGACGACGCTGAGGCTCCCGGGCCCTCCGGAGACTCTACCGCCGCCGACGACACCGCGGTACGTACCTACCGACGGTTTTGCCGTGAATGTGCTCAGGGAGGAACCGCCGCCCGAACGTTGTCAAGCACGGCAACTGCTGCTTAGACGTTAGACGGCTACCTTTCTCCATATGTTTCTCGGAGGCGTGCACATTTGTATGGTTTCTGTTTATCTGCAGCCGCATTAATTCAGGCGACCTAACGTGTACTATGTACATTGCCATCGGTTGTTGCAGAATGCCGCGGGAAGAACTACGGAGAGGATGGCGGGCGTGATCGTAGCGGCGCTGGCCGCGGTGGCGATGCTCGCCTAGATTAGTCCGGGCCGGGAGTCCGTCCGTACGATCCATCCCAAGACACTCATGCTTGTGGCCGTGTCCCACTAGCTGTCCTTCCTTTTCCTCTTTTGGTTTGTGTAATTTTATATGGGCCGGCCTTGGGCCTTTTCCTGTGTGCAGTAGCTCTCACATTGTACGGATTCTTTTTTTATTCCACTTCAGAGAGGTCACAGATGAGATGAGAGACCGAGAGGGAAACGGGGACACTGCCTGTGTATTGTTAAATTTATTCATATTTATATCGACCATTGTTATTATTCCATTTTAATCATTACTCTTCCTAGCTAGACCCTGTGGCCTGTGCCATGAACTATTTACCAGCCAACATGCGCGCTTCGCCGCGGCCGCTTGCATGTCATTTATTTATTTATTTTCCCTGCCTACGTGAAATGACAATGCACACCTGTCTTCTTCCGAAAAAAATAGATCAACCAAAACGATATAATTTCTGTGATCACACCCACCAGGTATATAGCAGCCTGCTCAGCAAATCTATCAGATGACGGAAGCGCAAAGCATGATGCCATCCATGGCCTCCAATGAACTTGGCAATTCGTCCAACACCTCTCCACCTTCTGGAAAAATTCAAGGGACTGACAAGTTGTTAATCTGCGGACATAAGAAGCGCAACACAGTGAAGTCTACAATTGCCTCACTAGTGGGGACAGGGCCTATTGTCCCGGCCCGTGAGGGGCTTTAGTCCCGGTTGTCCAACCGGGACAGGCCAGGCGGGACTAAAGGCCCAACCTTTAGTCCCGGCCCTGTTACCAGCCGTGACCAATGGCCCTCAACCTGGCCGCCGCGGAGCGCGCTGGGGGCACCCCCTTTATTCCCGGTTCGTATAACGGGCCGCGACTAATGATTTTCTGACACGGCAGAAATTTGGGCACTTTCTGTGCCGCGGTAGAGAATTCATTTTGTTTTCTTTTATTTATTTCTTTCTTCATTTTAAAATAGTTTTCATATATTTCTACGCTACTACATATATACCGTACACGTTCGTGAGTATATAAGATAACTTGTCTTACGATGGAGCATACAAATATATACAATTTTGATAGTTACATGGAGATCACAAATTACCGGGACTAAGCCCGTCTATTCGATTACACGGCCGGGGATCATCAGTAGCGCCTATTCACACTTAATTCTCCGGCGTCGTCTACCATCTCTTTCATAAAAAATCCCGCCAGTTCCTCTGCAATTCCTAGTACGCGTTGATCTGGTAGGAACTTATCCCGCATTCTCTCGAACTATATAAGAAAAGGAGATCAATATGAATATCAATCATGATAACAAAAAGTGAGGGTAATAAAATAATGTTGTGAATGTATTGCTTACATCGACTCTATAATCTTTGTGCTCAGTGGTAAACATGCGAATGAACTCGCAAACGTAGTATCCACATAGATGCGTCCCCGGTGGCTGTCTCGCGCACTTTACGAGAATAGAATTCAATCAAAATAATAATCTAGCATCATAACTATATTGAAACTAGAAGTAAAGAGATGCGCGGACATATCTCGTACTACTTACCGAGACCGGAGTAAACGTCAGCTTCTCACTAAAGTAACCCGTCACCACACTCTTGAACAAGTTCCAAACCCTGCCCAGCAAAGAAAATGAATTAATGAATGAGTTATTCATTACCTGATACCTCATGAAATCAACGAAAGAGACCGATATAGCGCGAAAATTACCTCTGGAGCATGTCCTGCATGTTGCGGAACTCTTCCAGGTGTCTCTTTAATGGGTCCATGACTTCAACTATTCCCTTATCAATGTCTAGCAGAATCCAGTGGAAGATGCACACGTTTATATATACGTTAGTAACTCATCAATTACACTTAACATCGAGTAAGCAAAAGTGAATGTGTACAACAGAGTAAGACCCTCACTTGAAGTTGTAAGGAAACGTATGTGGTCACAGAAATTTTGCTCCGTTAGAAACCTTAGAAGGTTTTCCGCCGTCTCGTCGGGTTTCGTCATTAGCGTATCTATATGTACTTCATCTGGGTCAATGAACCCAACACTATAGATCCTTCTTTTACAAGCCTGCATCTTCATTCTGCATAATAGAGTACACAAGGATATAATGAGGATAATTACATGCAATGAACTGAAAAACTGAACAACTTATATGTAGACAATGAATTCAACAACATACAGACAATAGCAACTCATGAGAGATTTGTCGAGGGCGTCGAAATTGTATAACTGGAAGAGTTCTGAAAACTCAACATGGACCTTTTCGGCTCGGAAGAAATACTCTTGTGGGACTTTCGCCACGATCATTATTCTGTCCCCCTTTACCTCTCTCAAGTACCATTCATGCAAATTCCGCATGTGTGTTGGCAGTTTTTTCAACTTCTCTTTGCTGACCAAAGGCTTCCCTGGGACATATGTAGGGACTACATCAGCCTTGGGTAACTTGTCGTCTTGGGAACCTAGCAGTTCAGCAACACTCACACCCATAGCGGCCGCCAACTTCGCAGCTTCTTCCATATCCTGCTGCAGCACCTGGGGAACGTCTTCGGATAACACCTTGAGGGGTGGGATCGATTGTTTGGCCTGTTCTCCGAGATGGGGAACATCCCTTCTTTTTCCGCTTGCACTTTTACTTGATTTGCTCTTCTCTGTTTCCTTCCGAAGTGTGCGTAGATAGTCATCTGGCTTATGATGCAACTCATATTGCGATTTTGTGTTCAGAAAAATTAAGTGCCCACACTTTTTGCTTCTCGGTGTATACCGGGGCGGGCTCTGTTTTCTTCTTTGCAAAATACGCATCTTTTTCGGCCTTTGCGATCGCTGCGATTTGCTCGCCAGTACGATCGTAAGTTCTGATGGGAAGATTCTTATGAGGTACTCTTGGGAGGGGCGACATTTTTCGTTTTGGGCTGTTGCGTCGGTTAGTACTCATCGACGGAGCACGCTTCCGCTTATTATTCTTAGCGGGCAAAGGCGGCGGCGAAGACAGCCGACCCAAGTCCGGCGGCGGAGATCAAGATGGACTCACGCTGTGGTTGTCGTAGTCATGGGGTGGGATTGGAGGTGATGGAGGTGAAGGTGACCTGCGACGACTCGGAGGCGGTGTTGGCCTTGGCGCCGAGCCTGGAAGCTTGATGTTGTTCTTGTCCCATAGAATTATACCACCTAGTACTTCTCCGAGTGTCCTCTCACCTTCAGGTCCAGGGATGTCAAGCTCCATTGAGTCAAACCCCATTACGATTTTATCCACCCCGACTTTAGCATGGCCAGCTGGAATCTCACGGCCATGCCAGCGTGCGTCAGGTGGACAAGGTAAAGCACATCCGACCGCCACCTTCAGGGATATGTTCTTCACCTTCTGATGGAGCTCACAAGATATCTGCTCCTTGATTCCATCCACGGGGTAGCCGGGACCGCCATCTATCATCCGTGCATCGTCAGACGGGACCTCTGATTCAGCCACGCTGCTTCTCCGCTGAGATGGGCCGGCGTAATATTGAGTGCAGGATCTTGCAGGCGCACTCCTCTAAGTTCGTCAATCTGCTGCTGCTGCTTGTCAATTCTTGCTAGCAACTGGTTGAACCTGTCTCCCTCCTCCTCCTCCCATCGCTGCTTTGCTCTCTTCTATAAGTATCTTTGTCTTTGGTAACCCAATCTCCCACATAAAACCAGGGCCAAGGCCTCATACTCGACCTCCTTTTTCATCATTCCCGAGGACCTTTGTCAGCAAGTCTTTCTCTCTATCGGGAATGAACTTTGTTTTCCACTCTTTAATTTCTTTCACCACTTTCAGCCATTTCTCCCTGGGTATCCTAATCCCGTCACTACAAACAAGGTCCCCTGTCTTATCGTCATACTCACTCCCATGCCCAAGGAACCAATTTCTTGCCCTCAATTCCCATTCTTCGTGAATTGGTTCTGGAATGATCCCTTTAGCAAAGTAGCTCTTCCTCTTTTTTATCCCACTTTGGCATGGCAGTCGCGTAGCCCCTTGTCCCGAGGCGATGGTGATATTTCTTTTTCACAGCATTTGTCTTTGTTTTGTTCTGACTTTTTCTTAGCATCTTCTGACTGCTTGTACTTCACAAATACATCCCAGTAAGCCTTCTGCTTCGCTAGATAGCCTTTGAATTTTGGAGCAGTCTTGTTCTTCTGACACTCTTGCCATAATGTTTTCTTCCACTGCCGGAATAGTTCGGCCATCTTCTTAAGAGTAAACTGCTTGACTTTGTCCCTCAATGCAGCTGTGTCGGCATCATCCTCATATTCTGGGAGGGTGAAATGTGCCATGAGGTCATTCCAAAGACCATCTTTGTACCTTTCAGCGACATACTCACTATCTTCCATCCCTTTGGGCTTATTCCACTCTCGAACGGTGATCGGGATGCGATCCCTAACCATAACTCCGCATTGTTTTACAAATTTCTTTGCAGCCTTTATGGGTTCCTTCGGTTCGCCTAGAGCTGATACCACCGTAATTGTATAATGCGTAGATGCGGCCAACTTTTTCGCCGGGCCTCGTTTGGAACATTTGATCGATATGGAGGCCTAAGAGAAGAAACATTCGTCAATTTATATATATATAACTAAATTAATGCATCTACTGATCACCGGACTTCATATATATACCTCGCTGGACTTCGTTAAGGGTCCATCATCAGAGCTGTCGCCTTCTCCATCATCAGAGCCGTCGGCTTCTCCCTCATTTCGGTCGACCTCCTCACCCTCACCGGATGGGTTCAGATACATCGAGGGAGATCCGGGTGGATCAGCACCGGGGGCGTTGTGGATTATATCTTCGAGAATTTCTTCTTGTGTTAGGTCTCTGCGGATTGGACTAGGTGGATCCATAGTTTCTGCAAAATGCACACAACATCATTTTCGCATACAATATTGCTACATAAAATAATACTGAAATATTCATCGAACGACTAAGCATTTGACTAAGCATGAATAATAGGCCATTTTAGTTCTTTCAATTAAACATCAGGAAAATTAATTTAGTTGGGCAATACAGTGATACCATTTGTAAGAGTTTATTTTTCTGAACATTTTGTTACCTCATTTGCATTTTTCAGATAAGTATTTGAATTGTTATGAATTTTACAAGTTCAATTGATATTTCTGTTTGGAAAATAAAAGGCCCGAAACGTTTTTCACCTGGGCCGAGCTAGCCACAGATGCTAACCATACGGGCCCAGGGCCACGCTGGCATCCATGTCAACGCGACGACCAATGGTGCGCCGCGACCGGTGCGCCGCGCGCGGTGACGACCGAAGGCCGCATGTGCGGATCCGGGGACGTGCAACCGGACGCATCTGACGCGCTCGTATACGGGGCGGATAGTGGCGGCGCTACGGACCAAATGGTCGCCGGGAAGTGCTCCGACGACGTACTACGGCGGAGACCGACGGCGAGCTACGATGCCCCGGCTAGCTACATATGAATGAAAGGGAACGGCGATGTCTCAGAGGACGGCAAGCTCACCCTCGAAGCGTGGGTGCTCGCGGCAGTGACCTGCGTGCTGCTCCATTCGCTGCTGCCTTTGATGCTCTGCCTGCCTGGTCGGGCTGCCGGCCGGCCCCAGGCCGGGCTGGCGGGGCTGGGCACGATTTTTCCCCAACGGCCACATTTTGTGGCCCCCTATAAAAGGGGCCTTCTTCCCCATTTTTCCCCTAGGGTTTTTCTTGCTCTCTCTCCTCCATTGTTTCATATTTTGAGACCTTGATTCCTACTCTTCCCTCCAATGATTCTTGCCCATTTTAGGGAAACAAGAGAGGAGATCTAGATCTACCATTCCACCAATCCATTCCTCCTCTAAGTGATGGGAACCTAGTAGATCTTGATTTTGGAGTTCTTGGTGATTCTCCTCTTTGTTCTTCCTCTTAAATCCCTCCGTAGCATTAGTTGGTTTGGTTGGATTTCGGAGAGAAAGATTTGACCACTTAGTGTGCTCTTGGCATTGCATTAGTTTCATCGGGGTTGTGCTCTCCACGATTCGTGGAATTGAAGTTCGAGAATCTTGTTACTCTTGGGTGCATTGTGTTCCCAAGAGCTTGTGCCTCTTGGGTGCATTGTGTACCCTAGACGGTTGGTGGTGTGGTGAAGATTTCGAGTTGTGAATCTTCGGGCAAGATTTGAGAGCCCCCGATTGAGTTGTGGGTGTGTGCCCCATGATCGTTGTAAAGGCTCCAGATTCCGCCTTGAAGGATTCCGATAGTGGAAGGTGAACCTAACCCTTGGGGTGAGGTTCATAGGAGAATAGGGTGAGGCCTTTTGTGGCATCTTGAGTAGGCCTTTTGTGGCGAGCTCACACCCCTCCAACGAGACGTACTCCCTTAACAAGGAGGAACTCGGGAATACATCCTCGTCTCCACGTGCCTCGGTTATTTCTATACCCGAGCTCTTTACTTATGCAATTTACATTGTGATAGACTTCGTGCTTGAAGTTTTATATCTTGATATCACCTTGTTGTTTGCCTTGCTTAGCATAAGTTGTTGGTGCACATAGGTGAGCCTAGTTTATTTAGGTTGTTGGCTTGTTAATTTAAACACCTTGTTTTATTCCGCAATTATCAAGCCCTAAACCGGAAAAGTTTTAATCGCCTATTCACCCCCCTCCCCTCTAGGTGACATCGTTTGTTCTTTCAATTGGTATCAGAGCCTGGGCTCTCATTATTAGGCTTTACCGCTGATAATCCCCAAGAGTAAGGAATCACTGTAGCACAATTCGATAAGTATTTGAGTGTCGAACCCACAAAGAGCTGAAGGTAAACTATCTATTCTCTAAAGCCCTATAACCCTCTTATATGGCCGTTTGTGAAAGGCAATAAGTTAAAATATGAAAGGAACTAACTAATGAAAGCAAGTGATGTGGAATGGGTTTATCTAGTAACAAGTTTCTCAATCAAGCTTCGAACGCAAGTTTCTTAGAGCAAGTTTCTCTCAGCAGTTTTCTCAAGCAAGTTTCTCAAAGTAGCAAGTAGCAAATATCTCAAGGGAGCAAATGTTCTAGCAATTGTTATTTCATTCGTGTGGTTGTCACAATTAGTGAAGCACATGTTTCAGTCTTAATTGTTTCTTCTAGGAAGGAGCCATAAATAGGTGTAGCCAAGTGAATGAACTAAAACCCCTTTTGATGGTTCCTATGGCCAAGTAAATGACTGCACAAGATTTATTAAGACATAAAAGTCCCACCATAGCCTTAAGTTCTAAGGTCCCCTATGTATATCCCCCAATAAAGTAACTTCATGACTCGGTCTCAGGTTTACATGTCCTCCCAAGTCTCCCTCACTCCATTACATTAACGGTGATCACCTTACATGCATTCCCCAACATATGCGTGCACTCATATATTGTACATAAAGACAATCATAAAAGATAACAAAACTTGTATGCAACCAAACAACGAACTATTTCACTATTGCCATGAACCAATCACTTCTCAAACATAGATGGGGAGACACAATAGATCAAGGGAATAGTATATTGCATCATACATCATGTTTGCCAAGAGTTTACAGTGGAGATATGGAGATGATCTTGCTGTAGATGTTGATGATGAACACGCCGGAGGGGGGTGGAGCCCTCCGGAGGTGATTCCGGCGGTGTTTCCCCCCTTCGATCTTCTCCGGCGGCAGCCTTCTGACTTTCTGTTTCCTGGTTTTATGTTTCTCCGCCGCCTCCTCCCGAAACTCCTCGGGGGGACTATTTTTTATAGTCGATTTTAGGTCAAGACGAAGCCACGGAGACGAAAATGGACGGCATCGGAGCCACGAGGCCCAAGATGGGGGGTCCCATGTAGCCAAGGAATCTGGCCACATGGGCCCACCTCTTTTCGCCATCGGGTCTCCGTTTGTTTGCTTCCTTCGCTCCTACGCTTTCTTCCTTCCAAAAAAATGATCCTCGTACATTTTCAGGTCAATTGGTCGTCGTTTGGGTCCCTGAAACATCAAAATCTAGAAAATAGGGTTTTCTGCCACTGCGGGGTTAATTCCAAGAAAATAGGAAAATTGTTAAATCTTCCCAAAATCATTATAAAACAATGATATAACCCTTATATGATTGAAATATGAGTATTATAATGCAAAGTTCATGTATGCATTTTACATACATCAACCGCATAGAGAGTAAAGTTGTCGTTTAGAGAATTAGTGCACGATCCCACTTTTATATTCGATGGCACAAATTTTAATGTTTGGAAAACTCATATGCTTATTCACTTATGGGTCTTGGACCCCAATATTGATCGTATCTTAGATATAGGTTTTCTCCTACAAAGGATTACGAAAGTATGACTTTAGAGGATGAGAAAAACTTATATCTAGATGCTCTAGCTTCTAATGAGTTTTGCAAATTTTTGAGTGTTGTAGTTTTTGAATCAATCATGCCTCTCCGGAACGCTCATGAATTGTGGACAAAGCTTCAATATAAATACGGCAAGTCCATGAGTATTGAGAATGATTGTTCTCCCTCCACCTCCGGGCATAAGGAGTTCTCAACTTCGTCTACTTCACAAAAATGTGGTAAGCCACAAACTAATGTGATGGTGAGTAGTGATAGGTTGTGCAATAATGATAGTGAGCTCATTGTTGATGATCTTTTATCTCTATCTTGTTGCAGTGCCTCAACTTTGGACCTAAACACACATAGCACTATAAATGTCATACATGCTAGTGTTGATAGTCCTTGCATATCATCCAAAAATTGCTTGTATAAATCTCTTGATGATATGCTTGCTTTATCTTGTTGCCATGATAAAAATGCTTGTGTTCCCTGTAATCCTTGTATTATTAATAATGAAGAGGAAACTCACTTTTCTATGGAACAAGATGTGAACTTGTGTAGTTCTTTAATTAATTATTCTTCTTCATCAACCATCTTTTGCCTTATGGCTAAATCCTCAAGTAGTGATGATAATAATAATGATAATAATGATGAAGAACATGATGATGAATCCTTTCATAAGAAAGGTCTAATGGTTCTTAATGCCCTTCCTAAAAATAAAAAATGCTCATGCTATCCTATTTGAAATTATGGAAACCCTAATTGAGCGTGGGCTTACAATTAAGGCTTTGGAAGCAAGTGATGCATCTAAAATGCATACATGAACTCTGCACTATAATAGTTATATTCCATTCATATTTGCATCATATAAGGGGTATATTACTGTTATTTAATGATTTTTCGTAATTTATAATGATTTCCCCTTTATATGGAATTAATCCTGCGCAGGCAGAAAACCCCTATTTCTTTCTTTATTTGTTTCAGGACCTTAACGATGTCATAATTAGCTATAAATTTAGGGGAGTCATTATTTTGGAAGGAGAAGATTTAGGAGCGAAAGAAGTCAACGAACGGAGGCCGAAGGACCAAAAGGGGGGTCCCACGCGGCTACAGTACCAGGCTGTGTGGGCCCATCCAATTTGGCCCTCGTGGCCCCGTTTGCATCGATCCTTCGCCCAGAAGCATCCTCGTGACCTAAAAACGCCTATATAAAAGGTCCCCCGATGTTTTCCAGAGGGAAGGCGGCGGAGAAACGTAAAACCAGAAACAGAGAGGCAGAGAGTTGTCACCGGAGAAGATCGGAGGGGGGAAACGTCACCGGAATCCACTTCCGGAGGGCTCCACCCCCCTCCGGCGTGATCATCATCAACATCTACAGCAAGATCGTCTCCACTCCGGGCTGCACCTCTTCATCAACCTCTCCATCAAGATCCTCATCTCCATGATGAAGGGGGAGTAGTCTCCCACGGGGCTGAAGGCTCCTGCCGGTAGCTATGTGGTTTATCTCTCTCTCCCATGGTGTGATCTTTATGTGATCATGAGCTTTGCTCTAGTTGAATCCATAGATGGTACTCTTCTTTATCTTATGAATTATGCTACTCAAGTGGTTTTATTGATGTGATTGCCGGAGTCACCTTTGTCCCATGGTGTGAAGTTGACAGTGCGTGCACCGTGTGTGGCTCTTAGGCTAAAGATTACATGAATACTTATCATGAGTTATTATTTGTGTTGGGTGTCTCTATGATATTGTGGTGTTTGTTAGTACTATCTTTGGATGCGAATAGTGACCGCATGAAGTTTCCATAGATGTGGAATACGAACTTTAAGGTGTGCTTTTTGTAGCCCTACATAATGGATTGGTGTTCTTTATCCAACCAGAAATTAATTCAGAGTAGCATAATGAGGAGGAATTATCTATGTATTCAATTATATTATTATTGTTGAGAGTGTCCACTAGTGAAAGCATGATCCCTAGGCCTTATTACCAAAGCACCGTTTACACCTTTGTCTTGTCCTCTTGCATTAAAGAGGATTGGGACACTTTCACACCCTTGTTCCCTTGTCTTGTCCTCTTGCATTAAAGAGGATTGGGACACTTTCACACTCCTGTTTTGTTATATCAAACTTCCATCCATTAAATCAACCACCTTGTTCTATAAACTTGTTTAGTGCATAATCAACTAAAACTTGTGACACTTTAGTTGTAGGGAATAGATAACTTTTCCTTCTTGCTCCTGCGGATCGATACCTTACTTCCACATTGAATTGTGCTACAGTGATTCCTTGCTCTTGGGGATTATCAAGTACTTTTCTGGCGCCGTTGCCGGGGAGCGTAGCGCTTAAGTTTCTATTCTTGTTTGCACTAGATTTTTATTTTCAGTTTTGCATATACTCTAGTTTACTTTCAGTTTTGCATTATATCAAAAACCCAAAAAAATTAAAAAATGGAAAACTATTATAAAAATGCCATGATAGCTGCTGAATTTAGAGAATCTTTCGAAGGGAAAAGTAAAAACCATCATGAGGTATCTAAATAAAATTGCTAATGAGCTGCTTAATTTTCATAAGGAAGAAACTTGTTGCTCCGAATACTGTAGACTCTTTGAATTCCAATGCCCTTCCAATAAAGTTGAACCTGTTATTGCAACTTATCATACAGGGATTTATGCTCATTTAGGGATGGTAGAAGTAGAGCAATTTGTTATTTTTGTGGCAGCCTATGAAGTAAACACCTTCATTGATGAACATGAAACCTGCCCTATAGCTTCTCAATTTAAAAATATGATTGCCTTTATCCTTAATATCTGCATAGATGAATTTGATGAAAATATCTATGTTATTGACACAAGGAAGAGATTTGCCCAAGGAAGATCTAATGTTTTGCAGGAAAAAGATGATGAAAACATAAGCTTGGAAGAGGAAGTATGTGAAGAAGAGGATAAAAGCGTAAGCTTGGGGATGTCCATGCAGCCCCGAGAAGAATACAATGAAGAGCAAAAGGATGAAGAAATTGATGAACAACTAGAGAATGAAGAGAAGGAACTTGCACCTTAACCACATATGAATGAGGGTAACACTCAAGATTTAGCTAATGATAAACTTTGCTTTTATGATCCTGATGATGAGGAAGAATATGAACCTATGCCTAATGAGAACATTATTGATAATGATTTTAAAAATGATGAAAGATATGATTTAGACATGCTATATGATAATGCTTTAGATGATGGTCCTATGCTTATTGATAATCCTCCATGTTTAGTTGTTACTACTTTATGTGAGGATAAAAATGATATACTTGCTGCTTGTGATGATACTCTCACTCATGAGAGTCCAACTTTATTTCTGAACTCCCCTATTCACACCTTGGAGGAGAAATTTGCTTATGTTGAGAAATACTTATGTGGTTTGCAATTATCTTTAGTTCCAAATATTTGTTGCAACCATGATATTAAACCTTATATTGATCTTAATAATTATTTTGAAAGAGGGAAACATGTCTCTAAATATCTCAATAATACTATGTTTCCTCTCTTTATGTTGAAGGTTTTAATGTCGCACTTGCTTTACCTTCCTATGCTAATTACTATGTGCTTCATTGATTTATTTTCTTACAAGATCCCAATGCATAGGAAGTGGGTGAGACTTAAATATGTTTCATATTTTTCCTTGATGCTCACCTTTGCATTTCAATTCTTATTCCTATGTGAGCATCATTAAATAACCTCTTTCGAGAGGTAGGATCAAACAATAGTGATTTGCTATCCAGAAAACAGATTCCTGAGCTTCACTGAGAAAAAAATGTTAAAAAATCACAGAAAAGGAATTTTGACTTGAAATTTTATGAAAGAAATTTTAAGCTATTAATACACATTTCATTAGTGCAAAGTTTTATGATTTGAGCAACGTAAGTGCCTCTGAAAATTCACTCTTTATGGGCTGTCCAGTTTTTGACAGATTCTGTCTTTATTTTGCATTACTCTCATTACTTTTGTTTTGTGTGGTTCTATTGATCAAAGAGCAATGCACAACCATATTAATATTTTATAATGTTTAGAATCAACTCATGATATGTCTTTGCTATACCTATGGAGATTTAATTTATGGAGACACTAACCCCTCTAATCAAGTTTTATGATGAGTTATGTGTGAAGAGAACTTTCAAGTGTAAGAGTTGAGGGTGATAAACAAGAGGGACAAACACTCTAGCTTGCGGATGTTACCCCTAAGCTCACCCTACATACAAGAATTTAAGCTTGGGGATGCCAAGCCACCTCACTCCAACCATCTTGATACCAAGTAAGTAAGCCTAGCTATATGGCTATAAAGAAAGCGCTTTACGGGAGGCAACCCGGGTTTTTTTTTTGTGTCCTCTTTCTGTAACAAGAGACTTAGTTTTTAGTTTAGTTCCTGGATTTTTTAATAAAGTGCCAAGTTTACCCATTTTGGTTTGAAAAAAGTTGCTATTTTGCATGCGGAGATTTCATTCCAGCGCAAGTCTGTGCACGGTTTGATTTTTATTTCCTATTATGTAACTCCAAATGATCTGAGATTTTTACTGTAACTGCAACTTTTCATCCTCTGTATGACTGAAGTTTTTCAGAATTTTTCAACGAGTTTAAGGGACATAAAAATACGTTTTTCTGCTGCTATTTTTCTAGACAAATTCTGTCCAATATTGTTTGATGCATGTTTTAAATTTTTAACTTGAATCTTGTTGATTCAATTGAGTTTATTAATAGGCATACAACATTATACACTTTTTGTACATTCATATTAATTTTTATCTTAGTATTATAAGCAGCAAGTAATGCATTTGTCTATCACTACTAATGTCATCCCACAGAAAAGAAATGGAAAAAACAGTGTTTTGAAGTTTTTTCACAGGGATTAGAAGAGATGCACCAAGAGCTATCCAAGAATGGTGAAAGCCATAAGCTTGGGGATGTGAATACAACCCCACTGGACCAACACACTCTCGGTTTGCACACGTCTAACTTCTGTTTTTCTATCAATGCACTTTATCGCATAAACTTGGAGCGTCTTTTGTTTGTTAGTTTAGTTTTTATTTTGAGACCACCACTATCATTTATATATGAGAGAGCTACTGGAAGTTTAGGTTGAATTAAGTTGCATGCTTTTATATGATTGGGAAAAAGGGATATCTAAGTTGATTTTTAATGACACATATAGTTGCATGATTCATGAGCTTCTTTATGAGTAATAATTTGCAAATGCTTTATCATGAGCTATCTTTTATTCATGTTTTGATGTTGTATGTTATTTCACCTTGTTTGACATGAATTAGTTAGTTCTATGTACACTCATGCATGCATCTAGATGGTCATCTTTCTCCCTTTTGCTAGCCCAAAAATTCCAACAAGTAAAAACTTGTTTCCAACACCTTCAACCCAAGTTTTTCCAGTGAGTCCACCATATCTACCTATTAGTCTTATGCTATTCCAAGTATGTTTATCATGTTATTTTTATTATCTATGCCTCTAAATGAAAATGATGATGTTATTTATTGTAATGGGGAAAGTTGGTTAAAAATCTCTCGCGAACTTGATGCACACTTTACTTTTATTGCATTCAATAAAGATGAACCATTGTGATTAATATTATGCAATAAAAAAATAGCGGGCTATTTCGCGGTTAATAGCGTGATATAGCGTATCTGAACAGCCTATGCTATATTTAGCCTAAAGTTGACGCTACGGAGCTAATGGCGTTTAAAACGCGCTAAATCACGCTAAACGACTTTAGCCTACAGCGGCGCTAAAAAAACTGGAAATTATACTCGTGAGCCCATCGGCCCAAGCCCCAAAGGCCCCAGCGCGCACTCCTCAGTCCTCACAAACCGAACCTTTGCTGTTGACGGGAGCTTCCTCCACCGGTCGAGTTGCAGTGGCGACGGCTTTCGTGCTTCCTCGAGCTCTGCCTCCACGGCGAGTGGCAGCGGCGGCGGCGTCCGAGAGCTCTGCCTCCACGGCGAGTGGCAGCGGCGGCTTCCGTGCTTCCTCGAGCTCTGCCACGATGTCCTCCATGCCGGCGGCAAGACAACCACCACCGGGTAAGATACCGTAGCTACTTATGCTTGCCTCCCCCCGACCCGGAGCACGCTTCAACTTGTGAGATCTATACGTACATGATGATGACGACCAAGATTCATAGTAATGTTGTATGCTATTGCTAGCTAGAACGTGCGGAAGCAGTGGCGGTGCATGTGTTTGGTTGGGGAACATTAGCTGTTCGATCTCGCCGCGGACATGATATTACTTATTAACTAGCTACTGCTTGTTCGGCTTCAGTAATCAGTTGTAAACTTGTAAATTGCAATTGCATGTTCATAATTTGTAAACTGCTTGTTTCGACTTTAGACTACTGATCTACTTGTAAACTTGTTGTTCATGGATTTAAGCCTCAAATTTGTATTTGTGCCATGGATTTGGCCTTGACATTTGTATCTGGTTAACTGGTTATGCATGTATTGCTTGCTTCTGGACACATTTTTAGTGTTGAAAACTTGAAATCATTAATATTTGGGTCGTATCTCGCATTTTTTTCATCACACGCTATTTTAAATATAACTTCGCTATAACACGCTATAACTTGTATAGCTTCTGGAGGAGGGTCACGCTATTTTTGATAGCACGCTATTTTTTTCCTTGATATTATGATGATAGTTGCTTGATAAATGTTTAAGGTTGGGAGTTAGCCCATATGTGCTGTCACATGCAAAGCTTTCAACATGTTCCATTATCTATTTAGTTGATATCATGTACTTTTGTCTATGGATGCCTATCATGAAGAAATAATGTGGAAATAGAGTTAAATTTAAATGAGTTTGTATAAATGGTTAGAGAGAATTCTGGGCCGCTAATCTAAGCCATGCATCATTCATGGTGGAAATTTACTTACATGCTATTTTGAACTCTCTGTGATACACCCTACAATAAAAAGCTATATCAAGTGGTAAATAAAGAGGGTGTTGAGATTGTTCATTATGTTTGTTTGTCTTGTTGTTTTGATATGGGCTTGATCCATATCATGGGACAAGAGGTGCCCCAGTTGAGACTCTTGATGATACCGTTATTACTTACAATGATAGATAACTTAAACTTGCTCTGTTTCCCAAGTTGAGTAATCATGGTGTAGGTACTTGTATTCAAGGGGCATGAGACATCTAACCTTTACTTTATCAAGGCCACTACTCATATTTTCTTTCACATACAACTTTAATCATTCAAGATGCTATGATAGGGGAATGAGAGCTTGACACCAAGTATTACCATTGCATTCAATAACTTAAGTAGAATAGTTTGGAGGATAGATGAAACTTATGCATGCTTTACCTCTACTTATTTATACATCTTTTCCAAAGTGTCCACCTTTTATATTCAGATTTTCTACACTCTATGGACCACAAGTATGCAAAAGTAAGAATGTCCATAGTACTATCTTTTATGTTGCACTTTGTGAACTATCATTGATCATCTTTTCATTGAATACTTGATATCACTTTATAAACTGTTTGCATATTGCTACTTCTTTGAAATAATGAATCATTTGACTTTATGTAGCAGTAGCAATCATCTTGTATATCCATGTTGTGATTATATTGCAAAGTTCATGTTAGTTTTATCACTTTCATACTCGAGGACGAGCATGAGTTAAGCTTGGGGATGTTGATGCATCTAAAATGCATACATGAACTTTGCACTATAATAGTTATATTCCATTCATATTTGCATCATACAAGGGGTATATTACTGTTATTGAATGATTTTTGGTAATTTATAATGATTTCCCCTTTATATGGAATTAATCCTGCGCAAGCAGAAAACCCCTATTTCTTTCTTTATTTGTTTCAGGACCTTAACGATGTCATAATGAGCTATAAATTTAGGGGAGTCATTATTTTGGAAGGAGAAGATTTAGGATCAAAAGAAGTCAACGAACGGAGGCCGGAGGACCAAAAGGGGGGTCCCACGTGGCTACAGTACCAGGCCGCGTGGGCCCATCCAATTTGGCCCTCGTGGCCCCGTTTGCATCGATCCTTCGCCCAGAAGCATCCTCGTGACCTAAAAACGCCTATATAAAAGGTCCCCCGACGTTTTCCAGAGGGAGGCAGCGGAGTAACACAAAACCAGAAATAGAGAGGCAGAGGGCTGCCGCCGGAGAAGATCGGAGGGGGGAAACGCCGTCGGAATCCACCTCCGGAGGGCTCCACCCCCCTCCGGCGTGATCATCATCAACATCTATAGCAAGATCGTCTCCACTCCGGGCTGCACCTCTTCATCAACCTCTCCATCAAGCTCCTCATCTCCATGATGAAGGGGGAGTAGTCTCCCTCGGGGTTGAAGGCTCATGCCGGTAGCTATGTGGTTTATCTCTCTCTCCCATGGTGTGATCTTTATGTGATCATGAGCTTTGTAATCTAGTTGAATCCATAGATGGTACTCTTCTTTATCTTATGAATTATACTACTCAAGTGGTTTTATTGATGTGATTGCCGGAGTCACCTTTGTCCCATGGTGTGAAGTTGACAGTGCGTGCACCGTGTGTGGCTCTTAGGCTAAAGATTACATGAATACTTATCATGAGTTATTATTTGTGTTGGGTGTCTCTATGATATTGTGGTGTTTGTTAGTACTATCTTTTAATGCGAATAGTGACCGCATGAAGTTTCCATATATGTGGAATACGAACTTTAAGGTGTGCTTTTTATAGCCCTACATAATGGATTGGTGTTCTTTATCCAACCAGAAATTAATTCAGAGTAGCATAATGAGGAGGAATTATCTATGTATTCAATTATATTATTATTGTTGAGAGTGTCCACTAGTGAAAGCATGATCCCTAGGCCTTATTTCCAAAGCACCGTTTACACATTTGTCTTGTCCTCTTGCATTAAAGAGGATTGGGACACTTTCACACCCTTGTTCCCTTGTCTTGTCCTCTTGCATTAAAGAGGATTGGGACACTTTCACACTCCTGTTTTATTACATCAAACTTCCATCCATTAAATCAACCACCTTGTTCTATAAACTTGTTTAGTGCATAATCAACTAAAACTTGTGACACTTTAGTTGTAGGGAATAGATAACTTTTCCTTCTTGCTCCTGCGAATCGATACCTTACTTCCACATTGAATTGTGCTACAGTGATTCCTTGCTCTTGGGGATTATCAGCAAGCCTTGTAGAAAAAGAAAGGATTGAAAGAGAGGATGCGGATGAAAACGCATCTTTAGAGGTGACTCTTAAGGAAGAGCAAGAGACTCGGGCTTCTCTTGAGGAGAAACTCAAATCTTTTGAGGAGCTTAATAACTGAATATAAAGTCACTAAAAAGGAAAATGCTAAGTTGAATGATGAGCTTGACAAGTTGTCTTCTTCCATTCTTAATGTTAATGATGCTTGTGCTACTAACTCCACTTCTTGTGAAGCATCTATTTTGAAGGAGAATGTTGAGCTAAGGGCTCAACTTAAGTTGCTAACTAGCAAGTATGGGAAATTGGAAGAAAGTCATGAAAAGCTCTCTAGCTCTAATGATGATCTTCTAGCATCCCATGCTAGTCTAAAGTTAGCTCATGAGGCCATCACTACAAAGGTAACATCTTGTGAGTCTCATGTGGACAATGGCACAACTTCTACTAAAAATGCTATAATTCCATGTGCCAGTCCTAGTAGTTCATCCACCCGTAATGTTGGCACATCTTATGATGAATTACTTTTCTTGCCTTGTTGCTCTAACAATGATGCTTCTACCTCCTCTAGTACTTGTGTTGTCACTAACCATGTAGAGGAAAGAAATGAGGCCAAGGCCCAAGCCACTTCTATGAAGAAAGGCTTGAAAAAGCGTCATGAAGGGAAGAGTGCACTTGACAACATGTTGAGTGTGCAACAATCCCCAAATGACAAGAGTGGACTTTGAAAGTGCATGGTCGCCCCCATGCATAGTTTTGGTAATTAATGACAATCTCTATGGACTAATATTTGCATTGAGCTCTATGTGTAGGTTGTCCTTTAGCTTGTGTCAAGATCATTTGTTGATCAAGGCCAAGCTTGCTTGTCTCCATTGGTTGGAGTCAAGGTCAAGGTAGAAGATCATTTGTTGATCA
Source organism: Puccinellia tenuiflora (assembly GCA_012064385.1). Lineage (NCBI taxonomy): Eukaryota > Viridiplantae > Streptophyta > Magnoliopsida > Poales > Poaceae > Puccinellia > Puccinellia tenuiflora. The sequence continues at coordinate 8,452 of QRDG01000061.1, read as the reverse complement.
AGGCCAAGCTTGTCTCCAGGTGTTGGAGTCGAGGTGCTTTGCTTGATCTCCATTTGTTGGAGTCAAGCTCAAGGGAAGAAAAGATTTGGGTTGATCAAGGCTTTGTGCGGGTTGATCAACTTTCAAGTTCAAGTGAAGATATGCCGAAGAGTGCTCTCCCCATCTTGGTGTATGGGGGAGCATCATGTGGATCTTCACCAAGCGAAGCACGAAGATGGTTCGTCTTGAGGAGATGAAGATCGTCTCCTTCGACCTCAAGTGGATTAATGCGCAAGGCAAAGGTATGATCTTGATAGGGTTTCTATTTTACCAGTCTCATGATGTCTAGTAAGAGACCGGGTTATAGGATAGATAGCCGTACTATCAAGAGGGGCTCTTGACCGAGTAAATGGATCGTATCGTTCGTGGAGAGCTCAACCCTTTGCATCCTTGCATCCTTAAACTCATCTTCATTGGTTCTTATTTGACTCTTATCGTGGTGTGGTCTTGGTGCTTGTCGTGCTTGTCATGACAAGGCTAAGATCACCGAAAATGGTTTGCTTATGTGTAACGCCCCAAGATCGGTACTATGCAGATTCTAGCGTTCCAGCCAAATCCGCATAATAACGATCCTAAAGGACGCCCACCAGGCATAACGTGCACGTCGCAACACACACGTTATGCGGGTGGAATTGTGATAGCATTACAACAGTTCTCGATGGAACCCACAAAAGAACATATATACAACAACGACTCACCGAGTCAAGAGCAAAGATATAATACAAAGATCCAAATAACAACGGAAGCGGGTAGCGTCCGGCTACGGACAAGATACAAATTGGACTAAGAGTCCTGAAGATAAACGAAGGCACCATATCCCTGCCCAGGCCAAGCCGGAGGGATTCCCAAGCTAACGTCGTCAGACTTCAAACCTGTCGGCTGCATTGGAATAGCAGCCCCGAAGGGGTCAGTACTATAAAACAGTACTGGCAAGTAATACTCACAAGATATCAAAGCTGGAATTCTGGGAAAAGAGGGTTAGCGATTGAGGCGGCAAGCAGCACTAACAACTTATAGAGACACGCTACAACTTTCGTCTATCAGAGACAAGGTAAGAGAGCGCATGAGGAGCCAACTATACTACACACCAAACAAACCCGCCCTAAAACGACTCCCTCGTATCCTCAACCCACGAGGAAGAAGTCCGGGCACTCACACGATGGACAAGTTTTATGGGTTATTATTCAAGTAATCTATCTTACTAGTCAAGTTATTATCATCATAAGGTGCAAGTTGTCTATGATCTTTTTAGCCAGCGCATTTCACCAAGTCGTCCATAACCGCGGACACGGCTTTTCGAAAAGATTTAACCCTGCAGGGATGCACCAATGAACCCACACGCATCGAAACTCTCGCTTAGAGGTGTACCGGTGGAGGTTTCGACGCAATACTTCCCTTCACTACAAACAAGTCCAGGGAGCCACCTAGCTAGGTCTGATCCACCTTGAGAGTCCGGCCGAAGCTTCGAGGTGGGCCTAACCGTTGCGTGGACGGCTTCGGGAGGGAACACTCATACGATTGCCCCTCCTTCCACATGCGATAAACGCCACGTGCCGCAACCCTACCGTAAGTAACCACGTATCCATCATCATCTTACCTTCTCATCATCATCATCGAAATACGCGCGCAAATGGAAACACCCGAACTAAGTTGTGGCTCCTGGACAGGTTTGAGGATCCGGTAATAGATTGCGGGGAGGCCCATAGAACTCCCACATGTGGTTAGTGCGCTCAGTCTTGGATCAGCGGAAAAGAACTCGGGTCCTAGGCGACACTAGCAGAACAAATCACCACGATTGGCCTTCCGCCGGTGCCTTATCTTTATTAAGTTATTCCCATCGCAACAGAAAATAAAGATTATCATTTAAGTTGAGCCTAGCTATAATGTTATCAACAAGACTAGATAAAGAGATAACAGGACTGAAGCAAAGCACCTAAGCATGCACTACGACTCGCAAGGCTAACAAGGTAAACAAACAACAGGGTAATAGGATGTGGGGGTGTGGCTATATCATGGCTGCAAGGTAAACATGCATATAGGATCGAGACACAAGCATCGTGACATAAGGCTAGCAAGGAACAAAAGATAGGACGAGTAAGAGACAGAAGACAAGCAAAGATAGCAAGGGAGTATCACTTGCCTGCAATCCGGTAGAGGTAGTAGAACCTGTCGTTGCTCACATCAACTCAACGTCCTATTCCCGAAGAAGCAACAAACACTGGCAACGGAAAAGATGCATTTTACTACTACGGCAAAAGAAGCGGCATGTTGATGACATGATGCATGACAAATTAACGGTTGTCCAATTTTATTTCCTAACACATGGCAAATCATTTTAAATGGGATCGGTGCACATATAGATGCATCGGACAAAAACCCCATAATTAAATTGATTTAATTCGACTAAATGGATAAAGGTGCGATGTTTAATTAATGATGCATGATTTTATAAGATACGGATATATATGGCATATAGAGGTTTAGGGTTGGGGTCACACATCGGAAACGAGGAACTTCGGATTGGAAGCCAGCGTCTTCGGGTCGTAGTCGAAGTAGTCGTTGTAGTCGAAGTAGTCGAGGTAGTCGAAGTAGACGTCCGTCCGGAGTCGAAGTAGTCGAGGTAGTCGACGTCGGGGAAGTAGTCGAAGTAGTCGTTCCAGTTGAAGTAGTGGAGGTAGTCGACGTCGTGGAAGTAGTCGTACTCAGGTCGTCGTCGTGGCGGACCTTGGCGTTCCGGGCTTCAGGGTTGTCGAGGTTCACGATGGTCGGGGTAATCGGCATCGGAGAACTCAGCGGTTCCGGTCGGGGTAGGCCTTGGCGTTGCACGACATCGGTCATCGGGCGAGGTTCACGGCGTCGGTCTTCGGCTTCACGACGGGAAACGGAGATCGGGAACAAGTTCACGACGGGGACGGCTTCACGACGGGATCATCCACCGGGGAACTTCATCGGGGACGTGTCGGGGAACCAAAACGGGAACATCGGGGAACACGGAATCTGCCACGTCGGGGAACAAATTCGGGAACGCCGTTGGGGACGGGGGACGGGAAGCAGCACACAACATTGAGACACAACGGGGACGTGTACGGCAATCGGGCAGTAGCAGCACCGAGACGTACAACAGCAGCAGACACAGGCAACAGACGGAGACGGAGGCGTCGGAGAAGCGGACTCGAGGAACAGCAGGCCGGCCAGAGCTGGGGCAGGAGGAGGCAGGGCGAGGGAGCTTGGGGGATGGCGGCCAGGGAGACGACGATGCGCGGCGGCGCGGCCAAAGGTGGACGCGGGCGAGGTCGACGGGGAGAGGGCGAGGAGCAGATCGGCAGCCAGCGGCGGGCGGCGCGGTCTGGGCAGAGGAGGGCCAGCGGCGGGCTCAGCAGGAGGCGGACGAGGTGCGGGGCAGCGGGACGACGCGCTGGAGATCGACGGGGTGCCGACGCGGGGCAGAGGGGTGAGGCGGAGGTTGAGTCGGCGCCGCGGTGGAGGAGCATGACGACGGGGCGGCGCAGGAGGAGAGGCGACCTTGGGCCGGAGAGGAGCAAGGGGGAGCGGGCGGTTCAGGCACGGCGCGGGCCGCGGCCGGAGTTGGGCGCGCACGGGAGGGGCGGCCTGGAGGACGGCGCCGGGGTGAGGTGGCCGGTACGGGTGGAGAGGTGCGTCGGGTGCGTGTGGAGAGGAGAGGGAGAAGCCGGAGCTTGGGGAGAGGGAGGCGTGCGTGCTCGATGGAGAAGGTGGGAGCACGGGAGAGAAGGAAGGAAGCGTGCGGGGAAGAGAAGGATGAGGGAAAGGAAGGGGATAAGAGAGGAGACAGGTTAGGGAGAGGGACCTGAAAAAAAACAAAAAGGATCAAACTGCGAGGTGGAAGGGCTTGACTGCGAAAAGAGGAAAAGATAGGAGGGTGGCTGCAAGATGCCAGGGGGTAGGAACAAAAAACTGCCAGGGGATTTCTAGGGTTTGGGAGGTTAGGTGGGCTTGGGCCGGATTTTGGGCTACTCTCTCGCGTCGCTCAAAATTATTTTATTTTGCAAATTTAATTTGGCAATTAATTTTGGAAAACGGAGACGACTGTCTCGGTAAAACTTTTGCGATAATTTTTAGCAAAATAAAATAGGGTTTTAATAAAATAGTTTTTGTTGCCAAAAACATGCGATGCGATGATGCTGATGTCATGATGATGCAAAAAAACAAAACAAACAAAAATCTAATTTGGGGAAAAACCCCTGGCATTACATTATGCGTCTTTCGGTATTGGAGATTTTGCTGGTTCTTCCGTTTGGAAAGTTTCACCTTTCCAACCCTTTGCAAAATCTCCTTTGCTTGTTTGCCATTCTCAAAGCTTGCTTTTGTCGTCCTCTTTCCAACAAAATTGGTTTTACTCAATTCGGACTTCATTTGCAAAAGAGACGTTTTTCGGTTTGCGAAAAAGAGCTTTTAAACGTTCCCCATTTGGTTTTACAATATATTGTTGGACCATGATGTTTCTCCGCATAATCTTGTTGTGCTCATTGTGACTATTCCAACGAGTCCAAGATTATCGAAAACGGAGTCCATTTGCAAAAGGTATGGGTTTCTGTTTTTACTGCTGGAACTACCCCGGAGAGGGCCCGGAATCTCCGGCCCACCGGAATCTCCGGCCCTGTGACCCAGAATCTCCGGTCCCTCTTTTTCACTGCCGTTTGTGTCTGCTATGGTGCGGTACTGCATAGGGGTCCGGAGTTCCCCCGGAGCAGGACCGGAGTCTCCGGCCCGAGGACCCGGAATCTCCGGCCCTCATTTTTCTCAGCCCGTTTGCATCTGTGTAGTGCGCCTCTGGATAGGGGTCCGGAGCTCCCCCGGAGGGTGCCCGGAGTCTCCGGCCCCAAGGACCGGAATCTCCGGCCTCACCGATGACCTAGCAGGCCGGAGTATCCGGCCACTTACTCCAGAGTCTCCGGCCTAGACAGGCTCCAACGGCTAGTTTTTGGGGGAGGCTATAAAAGCCTTCTCCCCCCCCCCCCCAAAACCTGGTTGCTGCTCTTGCTCACTTGTTCTTACTCTTCCCTTTGTTCTAATCCTTGTGATCTTGATTCCTCTCTTCCCCTCCAATGATTCTTGCCCAAATTTAGGGTTTCAAGAGAGGAGATCTAGATCTACCATTCCAACAATTCAAATTCTCCTCTAAGTGAGGGGAACCTTGTGGATCTAGATTTGGGGTTGCTTTGTGTTCATCCCCTTTGTTCTTCCTCTCTCATTCCCCCCAAAGCATTTGTTGCTTGGTTGGAATTTGAGAGTGAAGGATTTTGACCACTTAGTGTGTTCTTGCCTCTTGCATTTGTTGCATCGGGTTGCTCTCCCTACGGTGATACGTGAAGATCGACGTTGAGAAGCTTGTTACTCTTGGGTGCATTGTGTTCCCAAGAGCTTGTTACCTCTTGGGTGCATCGTGTACCCTAGACGGTTGGAGGTGCCGCGAAGTCTTCGAGTTGTGAAACTTCGGCACGAATTTGGGATCCCCCAATTGAGTTGTCGGTGTGTGCCCCAAGAGAAGTTGTAAAGGGCTCCGGAATCCGCCCCGAAGGATTCCGATAGTGGAAGGTGAACCATTCCCTTGGGTGAGGTTCATCGGAGAATAGGGTGAGGCCTTTGTGGCATCTTGAGTAGGCCTCTTGTGACGAGCTCACATCCCTCCAACGAGACATACTCCCTTAACAAGGAGGAACTCGGGAATACATCCTCGTCTCCGCGTGCCTCGGTTATTTCTATACCCGAGCTTTTACTTATGCAATTTACATTGTGATAGCCTTCGTGCTTGAAGTTTATCTTTAGCTATCACCTTGTTGTTATATTGCTTAGCATAAGTTGTTGGTGCACTTAGGCAAACCTAGTAATTTAGGTTATTGGCTTGTTAATTTAAACACATAGTTTTATTCCGCATTTATCAAGCCCCTAAATAGAAAAAGTTTTAAATCGCCTATTCACCCCCCCTCTAGGCGACATCCGGGCATAGCTTGTTCTTTCAATTGGTATCAGAGCCTCGTCTCTCTTGTTTGGCTTCACCGCCTAGAGAGTAAAGATGTCGTCTAGTGGATTAGTGCACGATCACATGTTTATATTCAATGGCACTAATTTTGATGTTTGGAAAACTCATATGCTTAATCACCTTCGGGTCTTGGACCCCAATATTGAGCGTATCTTAGATATAGTTTTTTGTCCTCCTAAAGATTACGAAAGTACAACTTTAGAGGATGAGAAAAACTTATATCTAGATGCTCTAGCATCTAAAGAGTTTTGAAAATTTGTGAGTGTAGAAATCTTCGAGTCAATCATGCCTCTCCAAGATACTCATGAATTATGGACCAAGCTTCAAGAAAAATATGGAGTGTCCAACTCTATTAAGGATGATTGCTCTCCCTCCACCTCCGGCCGTGACGAGCTCTCGTCTTCATCTACTTCACCAAAATGTGGTAAGCCACAATCTAATGTGATGGTGAGTAGTGATGGGTTTTGCAATTTGGATAGTGAGCTCATTGTTGATGATCATTTATCTCTATCTTGTTGCAATGCTTCATCTTTGGACCTAAACACACATAGCACCATAAGTGATTTATATGCTAGTGTTGATAGTCCTTGCATATCATCTAAAAATTGCTTGGATGAATCTCTTTATGATATGCTTGCTTCATCTTGTTGCCATGATAAAAATGCTTGTGTTCCCTCTAAATCTTGCATTGATAATAATGTAGAGGAAACCCAATTTGCTATGGAACAAGATGTGGACTTGTGTAGTTCAAAAATTAACTATTCCTCTTCATCCACCCATCATTGCCTTATGGCTAAATCTTCTTCTAGCAATGATAATGATGATAATAATAATGATAACAATGATGAAGAAGATGATATTGAAAAAATTAATGCTAGGCTTCAAAATAAAGGTCTAATGATTCTTAAAGCCCTTCCTAGCATAAATAAATGCCCAAGCTAATCTCTTTGAAATCATGAGCACCCTAATTGAGCGTGGGGAATCTATTGAGGCTTTGGAAGCAAGCCTTGAAGAAAAGGGTAAGATTGAAAGAGATGATGCTATGGAGAAAGCATCGTTAGAAGATGCTCTTGAGGAAGAGCATGAGACTCGTGCTTCTATAGAGGAGAAACTAAATTCTATCGAGGAGTCTCATAATGAAATAATTGCTAAAATCATTAAGGAATGTGACCATGCTCATGCTAAATATAAAGTCACGAAAATGGAAAATGCTAGATTAAATGAAGAGCTTGCTAAGCTTTCCTCTTCCATTCCTAATGTTAATGATGCTTGTGCTACTAACTCCATGTCTTGTGAAGCATCTACTTTGAAGGAGAATGTTAGGCTAAGGGCTCAACTTGAGTTGCTAACTAGAAAGTATAGGGAGTTGGAAGAAAGTCATAAAAAGCTATTTAGCTCTAATGATGATCTTCTAGCATCCTATGCTAGTCTTAAGTTAGCTCATGAGGCCATCACTACAAAGGTAAAATCTAGTGAGCCTCATGTGGACAATAGCACAACCATAACTAAAAATGCTATATTGCCATGTGCTAGTCCTAGTAGTTTATCCACTAAAAATATTGGTACATCTTGTGATGAATTACTTGCTTTGCCTTGTTGTCATTGCAATGAAGCATCTACTTCCTCTAGTGCATTTGTTGTCACTAACCATGTAGAGCAACTAAAAGACCTCAAGGCCCAAGCCACTTCTTTGAAGAAAGGCTTGGAAAAGCGTCATGAGGGGAAGAGTGCACTTGACAACATGTTGAGTGTGCAACAATCCCCAAATGACAAGAGTGGACTTGGATTCAACTCCAACAACAAGAACAAGTCCAAGGTCGAGAAGAAGAAGAAGAAGAAGAAGAAGGGCCAAGTACAAATCAAGAATCCGGCCAACATCATTTGCTTCAAGTGCAAGTTAGAAGGGCACCATGTTCGTGATTGCCTAATGAAGAAGAAGATGCCTCTTAGTGAGAAGCAACTAGGGAAGCGGATTCTTGTTCAATCTCGTGCTCAACCACGAGTTGAACAAAGGCCACCTCCTAAGAAGACTCAAGCCAATGCTCCTCAAGTTAAGGAGCCTAGGAAGAAGAAAGAGAAGAGTCGGTGTTGCTACCTTTGCCGTGGCAAAGGTCATCTTGCTTCTTAATGCACTAACGGTACCCCAACCATACCTCATAATTGATGATGATTATTCTCTTGGGAAGGATAGGAGTGGCAATGTGTTTGCCAAGTATGTGGGAGCTCAAAGTGGTGTCAAGAAAAGCACCATTTGGGTTCCCAAACCTATTATGACTAACCTCTTAGGACCCAACTTGGTTGGGGACCAATAAGCTTCAACTTGATCAATAGGTGATTGTGGAGGACATTGGTGACTTGGCTATTTTGAAGAATTAAGGGATCTTCATGGGTTTT